>JAGWCC010000850.1:0-124239 GCA_022651775.1 Drusus annulatus
TATTTACTAGCGTTGTGACAGTTTTGAAAGAACTGTTTCAAAAAAGTACTTCTTTTGACAGCAGTCCCAACTTCATTCATTTTCATTGAACAAATACTTCAATTGAAGTTGGTTAAGTTGGTACTTCCGATTGAACAATCTATGGCATCTACTTCGAACTTCAATTTTTTCATTCGTTCGAAAGACTGAAATATTGCATCATCCACAGTTCAATTGTTCATTCCCTTCTTCCTTCGATTTTAGTTCGAAGAATGAATGAAGCAATGAAGTATCTTTTTAGTTATCCGTTCCCTCGCATGTACCCGTGACAGTTTCTTATGATTTCTGTGCTTGTTTTGTCTATAGGACTATATAATCTCTACCTAAAATTATGGATGGCCGTTCAACGAGAAAGTGAAATATGGGCTTATTATAAGGAAGTTGGGGTTTACCAGGCCAAATGCAACTTTTGTTCTAAAGTTATATCCATAAAGGGAGGCAATGCCTGTAATATGAATCGTCATTTGCGCAATATTCACACCCTATTGCTAAGCAAACTGTCAAACTGTGTACAGTAGAAATATTCAAATTGTACTTCAAGCCCTGAAAAACGTTCATCGCTCTTACAGAAACTGAAAATTTCGCAATTACTACATTTGCTTTTTGCAAATTCTCTGTAAGGCTATGCATACTTATTGTACATCATTCCTTTTAAGGCATGATACCGCCAACAACTCACATATGGGCAGCTGTCATCGAGAAACAATAGACAAGAAACTAGTAATAGACAATTCATTAATACACACATAGAAGAAAGAAAGAAGTAGTTTTTCTACACGGTATAATTTTTGTTATACAATAATGGAGGAGTGGGTTATGTGGTTGGGAGAGCTGTCCCGAATAAAACTATTAAGAAAAAAACGTGACTATTATTTGGTACATTTATCGCTAGCAACCCCCGACGAGAAATGCTGTGATTAATATGTTACTTCAATTGAAGGGTTCATCGTGAAAGGTTCATTTTGAAGAAGTATCAATTCGTGAAGCATTCACAAATCTGTGAAGCTTTTCCCATCGCTAATATTTACTAGCTGTCACATAAGAAACCATTACAGTGGGGAATACCCATATTGTACGGCTTCTGAAAGTATCCCGGTCTCTTTCTTTCTCATGATACTAACGCTAAATTGTTGGCAAACAGATAAAGACAGAATAATGTTTATCTTTACGGTTTTCTTCGCATCCGATTGGCTGGAAGCATATACGTCATACCTCCCTTGGTCAATCCTTGGTCAAAAAGTGCGGACAAAATTTCGCAATGTTAGGTCTCTACGTTACTCTAAGTATACTACATAAACACTGTCACATATAGTCACGTAAACAGGGTATGCCGTACTGGCATAAAAATATGAAATATATCGGATTGAATAATATGAAATTATTGCAAAAAACAAATCTACTCTTGTAAAAATACGCGCGAAGTTCAGCTAATCGCACCGCCGCGCCGCGAGCGCTCTACCAACCGTCCCACTATAACGTGTCAAAAGCAGTAACTACATATGCCCAAACGCCAGGGTAAATTATCATATGTTCACTTAGCTACACAAAATATGTATGTATGAATGTTGTGAGCTGTGTGCGCGTTCAAATGACTCGTTTGTGTTAGTGTCTAGCTAGTGCTTGTACATAAAAAAATGCAATAACAATCAGTGACATCTGTTGGTGCCTATATTTATTATCAATTAATCCGCTATTTTTCATAGTGTCTAACCTTGATCGAAAACCTTGTGCACGGCACTGCCCATGATAGTATCTAGATAAACGATATACTATATACACATTGACACCCCACCCTACTAGACATTGCACAGGGTCACGCGGGCACCACAAATTGCCATGGTGGTCATCGGGAGCAGACAACATGGCGGTGGTCATTCATCACGGTGAAAAACATGGAGAGGGCGGATTGAGCAGCTCATTGGTGACACCTACTCCCGCCGTATTTACTATTGCCACCCACCACCCCTTTACACGCATGTACAATCAACCGGCCTTACCCAACCAGCATTGTGAATAGCCTATAAATAGTACTGTCCACGTTAGATTTCTTATTTTATCTGACCATATGGTTTCGAAACGAATGGACGAAAAATCAATTTTGGAGACGACCAATAATTAAACTGTCAAAGAAAGCCACTTGACTTTATACTTAAATAAAGAGATGTTTTGTTTAGAACCACTTTATTAGAATTAATACGTTTCGTCGACTGGTTTCGGTTATTTCATAATTTATATAACTTTCTTCAGAACAGTACTATTATAAACAGTATACGTTTAGTTTTAAGTTTATTTTAGCTTATGTTTGAGAAATTTGCGAGGCACATAGAGTTACGCAGAGGAATGAAAAGAAAAGATGAAGAAATACTAATATAACAGCCGAGAGACACTACAAACGCGCAAGTAACCTTAGTAGACAGTATGAAAACGGGTTGTTTTAACGACTCGTTCTTGCGCTCGCCAGCTACAATATATATATATATATGTATATTGTACTAAATTGTTCGTTTAGCTCATATTACTCAGCTACCTCTAGACGTAAACAACATAAACATAGGATTGTATGTATGGGTGCATATGTAAACACTTCCGACAGTGATGTCCTTTTCAAACGTCACTGAGAAACAGCCTTACCTCTAGCTACCTTTCATTATTTGCGAGAATGAGACAACAAGTAATACACGATCATCAAATTTGAATATTGAAATAGTTTTTACAATCATTCTAAAAGTTGTACAGTTGTTCTTTTTATTCTATTAAAATTTCACTTTTTTACTTTCACATATTTTAGTTTGAAACATACCGTATGCAAGCAATGCGACTGTCTGAGTACTGTGTTCGTGTACTCAAACATTTTTTTTTTAGTTTTAGGCTTGAATGGTTTTCCAATATCAATAGTTTTGTCAACACTCCACGCGACGTGCGACAGATGAGCTAGGCGAGTGCGAACAAGTATCAGGTAATACTTGAACAGTAATGGAAAGGGTCGGATATTTTATAGACTGCTATAATATCAAC
This sequence comes from Drusus annulatus, assembly GCA_022651775.1. Taxonomy (NCBI): domain Eukaryota; kingdom Metazoa; phylum Arthropoda; class Insecta; order Trichoptera; family Limnephilidae; genus Drusus; species Drusus annulatus. Next base: position 3,055 of record JAGWCC010000850.1, read on the forward strand.
TTGTTAGTTTGGAACTGCCTCGAATGAATACCGCGCGGAGTCTGGACGAAGCCGATAATGTAAAACTTGCTACAGCGAAATTTGCTGGCAACATGCATTGTTCAAATTCGTCAATAGAGTGATAGCTGCCAGTTTTGAATTTCGAACTCAGTGTTGGCTACAATGATATTAATTAATACTCGGACAAAAGAACGCGTAAACCGTTTTGGCGGAAAAAGCGCTATGGCAGTGATTATTCACAGAAACGGCGCTGTACAAATTATCCAAATATTATTATTATCTCTGGTCGGCTTTTGATAATACAAAAAGGCTGTTTTGTTGCTAAAAACAACAACTGACCTACGCAATTTATACGATTGTTAAAAAAAACTACCTCAAGCGTCAGATAAAAAAAAAAACTAACAGAGTCTCGTAAAGATAATAAATGGCTTGATGGATTTTAAGGCTTTAATAATGATTTAATCAAAATTTAATACCAAATGAAAATTAAATGTAATCATTATAATTATACTGAAATTATTATTTAACCTCTAGTGTGCCGAAGGCTTTGCATATAGAATAAGAGAGGAAGTACCTTAATAATACAGAGTGAGAAAAATGTTAAAAACTCATTTGCAAGCATTTGCATTGCACTGTTGCTCTCTTCTCTTGGCATCGCGCATACCTTGTTGGAAAGAGACGTGGATAGCTGCAGCACGTACATTCTTGCTTAAATTGCATAGCTAAATTTCTTACCTTTGTCCATTATTTCGTGTGACGCCATCTTGTGTAGGTCTCGGTTTTTTTTTTAATATTAACTGTTTTTGTTTCAAAGTTTATCAAACAAACAATACAAATGCCGTAACATTGTTCAGCCCACGAGTGTAAAAGAACGACAGGAATATCATTTCGCAGGCGAGTTAAAGTTTACAGTACCATTCCTGTTTTAGCGTACGACATTAAAGCATGTTGTTAGTTAATATCTGTATTCACAAAGTAACGTATTACTTATGACAATTGCACGGCCAAGTTTTAATATTTAAATGGTCAACCGTCATCCAAGTACGAGTATATTCCTTCGCATCACACACGCAGGGCCTAACCAAAACAGACCGCTGCTTGGGGCTACCACATTTCGACTTTTCATTTATAATAATTCAGCTATGATTTTTTTAAATAGTTGTGATCAATGTTCATTTTTACAAAGAAAATTATTTGATTTTGTGTATTACATTTAAAAAACGAAATATTACCAGTCGCCATTGAACTGAAAGTTACTTCTCAAGTTGGGTTGAATTTTATTTTGTTTAGTACCTATTATTGTCACAGGCCATTGAATATAATAACATGTTTGTAATATAAATGCACTTTTCGGGTTTCCAAGAGGTGCGCGTGGCAGTGAAAAGAGAAGCGTGGCTGGAGGCCATGCGACTGAGGGTTGGGAGCCGACCAACGACTCCTTTCTATGTTCAGTACATTTTAACAAAACAATATTTTTTTATGAAAAACCTATGTCTATTTTCTGAAATCGATTATTATTTCCTTGATATTTACCACAGTTTAATAGACTTTTTAGAAAAAATCATACACACAGTATTGTCAAAAAAAAAAACCTTTTTTTTATTTCACAAAGGAATGGGTTTGATTCGTATTAAAGAGTTAAATGTTGTTGCTCCCAAATGTTCATCCAATGTCAAGCCACTGAATAATACATATTGGTAACCAAGGAAACGATACGGTTTCGGCCGTCATATTGGCCACCATTGTGTGTAACCGTTTGGACAGATTGTTTTTTTCAGTATGCCAAGTACTCTTTTATTATTTAGTCACTAGCCGGAGGTGCCAATAGTCAGCGGGCATTCATCATTATCTTGTCGGCAGTTTTAATCCTTTAAAACCTGCTGTTCGCGTATTTAAAAGAACCGTAATCGCTTGTCAACAAAATAATCAATCTATACAGGTATTTTCTACTGCGTTAAGTTTGATACAAGACGAGTAATAAATACTTTAAGTTTGCTTACGTCAGTGCAGCAGAAAAACCAAAAGATTTTCAAAGAGATATTACTGTTCGTATTTACAGGAAAACTGTACGACTTTATTTTTATTTGGAAGGAAATTTATTCAACCACACGAAAATACAATAAAATGACAGAAAAAATCTTCGGACATCTTAAAAAATATTTTTTATTGACATAAAGGAGAAAAAACCGATTCGTCGAATATATATATATATATATATTTTTAAAGTAAGACAAACATTCCCGGGTTACGAATGACCTGACAATATTTGAAAAACTCCTACTGCCATCATAAAAAGCGGAAGATGTTGCTTGTGCAATGATGGATGACTTAACCAGCAGAGGAATTGAACGCACTACGCCCGGGTGGGAATCCGACGCGTTCTCCACTTAGCTACCGACCGGTCAAAGTAATATAAGTTGCTATTCCAAAAAAAAACACTTGTGTCTAAAACACAAGTGAGTTATTACGAAATGAGAGTCCGCAAGGTACGACGGAAATTGAACCTTACTGAAATCCGGCATTCCAGAGGTTAAGAGTTTCAAAAATAGAAAAACCATTTGAAAATACTAACGAAAGCTAAAGAAATATATCATATCTTTATATAACCTAACTTCAGTTGCTGAAATCGATGTATTCATATTATTAAAAAAAAGCTTCCTGTGAAGTCGAAAGTAATGATTGCTTTAGAGTTGAGTTTCCCGAGGCGTATGCGTGTGTGCATAAATACATATATAATGAGGAAATCCGAATGGCATGCAAGGCAAGGCGATGTAAGCAAAGTCGATGAATGGGACGCTTAGGTGATTTGGACGAGAAAGTAGGAGGCTGAGTGCGAGGAAGAAGAATATAAGACGTGGTGCGCTAGTGGATGTCTGAAGATGTCTGGGATATCGCCGTCCACTATTTTTGCCTATCACTGTTAGGAATAAGGGAATAGGAAATACTAAATGAATACGAATATACTTACCATACAAAACTTAGATTTTTACTACCAAAGTATCGGAGAAAATAATTAAACTTAATTACTCTATTTATATCTTGCCGTTTACTACAGTAGTTTGCACTTGGTGTGGAAATGTCTGCCGTAAACTACCGCACATGCCTGAATTACCCAATAAGTTCCATCGTAAGCCTGGTACGCACAGAATTGAAGTAAAATCATCGGAACGAAGGCTCAACTCATGAGGCTGCGTGTTCTGATTTTCACTTTGGCTTTGAGTGTTTAGTTCACGCTTTCAAGTTCAGTTAACGCTAAATTTTCAGCCGGAAAACACGCCATACACACGTGTGCCTGTGCATTCATTTCATAATCAAATTGTGACAAGCACATTCCACACCCGCGTTATTTAACTTGGAGTTAGTGCCACTGCTGTAATTCCATGTAAATTGCGAGACCCCAAATGTTGCCTCCGGCTTCTCAGAAAATTTCAGCGAAATTTACTGCTGCTGCCTCGTTAAAACTCAAATAAAAATGTTTCAAGGAGTGTCTTTGGACTTGGAATTTTATGCTAAGTTTTGTAAGCCAGTCAACAGCTGAAAATATGACTCTTATTAAAACAACACGCTGCATTTATAAAGAAGTCCTGCCTGAAAGCTCTTCGCTATATTAATTACTTGAACTTTCACGCAAAGTTACCGTTGTAATTATGCCGAAGTTTTTTATTCGCATGGAGAGGGTTTGTTCTGAGTGGAAAAATCTGATTTAGATTGTCGTCTTTACTGTTTGAGAGATTAAAATGAAAATAAAATGCGAAGAAGTATTTTTAAATCTCAGGAAGAGCAAATAATTGTCCCACTATTTCTACACGAATCTAATCAACCAAACTTTTATAGTTTCCTTAAAATAAAATTAAATATAACTTAGATCGCAGTAACAATACTCCTTCAGAGTTTTCAGATAAATTAATAAAATTTCCTGCATACTGGTCGATCGCTTCAAAGCTCGCTCGCTGACTGCTGTTTTGGGTATATTTCACAAAAATAGAACGGCAAACGGAAGCAAGTTGTTTTCGATACGAGCAATAACCTAAATAATGCATTTTCTTACTAATATTTGGTAGAAATCAACTCTCCTAAGTATGCCAATTCCTAGAATATTTATTGACTTTCACAATTCATATACCACTAAGAAATTATTTGCAACCTTTCTCTCTATCTCATAAACAATGCATGTAACCGACAGACAGATTGCAAATGTTTTCCCAGTGGCACGACCAAATATACAGCATATTTTTTAATACTTAATTTGATGATTAATGATTAAACACCATTTTCGTTTTGTTTCAAACACCCCACTTCTAAACTGTTGTTACGAACCCTAGTCCAAGTGTGGGTAAGTCATTACGGCTAATAACTCGGTCTACATTAGCCGGGCTGTGTCTGACAACATACTGATGTTTATGCTGACAACCCGTAAAATCTGGCTGAGATGAGAACAATGTTGCGTCGTCATTGCGTACTATCCATTTAGATTTCAGACACGTGATGGGATGAAAAAATAGCGTAGGTTCCCTTTTTGATACGTTGTTTCAGAGGGGAAAAGTTTCGGTGTTAACGTTTTTAATTAAAGTGAATGCCAAGAGATGGCAACCTTATTTCTCCCTAATGATGAAAGACATGTAGAGGATACATTTTTGGGCAGGAAATTAGGTATATTTACTTAATATCTTACTTTTAAGGGGTATCGATATTGGCAAATAAGTATTGTAAAAGCCTACCAGATAAAAAAAGTTGTATACAGCGGTGTTGATTTTGTTATGGTAGGGATAATGGCTTAAAAAAAAAGAGTAAATATTAAACACATAAATTTCTTGTAGTAACTATACGGTTTTGCCCTAAATTCGAATTGAAAAGTGGAGCAAAGAATACGGTGTCTTGTCTTATTTGTAAATGTTCTAAGGATATTTCAATGTTCCATACGAAAAAACACTGTGAAATGATAAAGCTTGCTTGACCTGCAAGTTCCAGATGGAAGAGGTTGTACTGATTTTATAATATATGAGCTTACCCACCGTAAGAAAGTTTTTGCTGCCTCCTACTAACAATTTTTCTACTGTATAGTTATGGAAATGTATTTAAATTCCAGTTTAACAGAACATACGGTATCGTATTAAGTATCGTTTACATTTGTAAAAGCATACCACTGACAGATCCGTTGTAACCTCTCCCTCTCTATTTCTCACAAACGACACATAACTTATGTGGCGGAAATAAAGCTTACAAAGGAGCTCTCCGTAGCAGAACTATAAACAAGTTTTCAATGTGAAAGAATTTTACTATAGTTGAAAAACACTATTTTTTAAAAGAAATCTTCAAGTTTTTTCGCTTAATCCCCAGTTAGGTATCCAAAATCCCTCCCCTGGCCGGACTTTGAGTAATCAATCGAGCCTCATAACAAGACAGAAACTGAAAACTTTTTTATTTAACTTTACTACTTAATTCGCGCGAGAACAACTTCGGCCAAGTTTCCTGCCGCTGCGAGTAGGCCACTCAGTTGAATTATATTCGGAGAGATATAATTCTACCTCGTTTCACGGAGTTTCAGGATATCTGAAAGAAATAAAATAACGAAGGATAAAGATTTGCGTGTTTTTTTGTTTGTTCTTCTTGTAATGATATGACTTGCATGTTCTGTTATCACGATAGGTTCTGTAAGAAGTTTTAAATATAAATATACTGTAGCCGACGCACACTTCTACTCGATGAACAATTTTTTTTATATTTAGGGACATAGACAAAAATTTTCACGTGATAGATGTGAAAATATACTATTTTTAATATTGAATAAATTCACGGTCGTCTCTATTTTATCAGTAGGTAAATACCGGATTAATCAATATGAATAATATTTTTAAGAAGTCAAAAGATCTTGAGACACCATCTAGATATTTAATGAACTTGGGTTGAACTTTGATTGCATTACAAATATGGGTGCCACAAATTGGAAAACGTTAAAAATAATATTCATAATTTTCAATAAAAATATGAGATCGATTGAAATGCCATTTTCTTATAAGGTCCCAATGGCCGAATTGGTCAAGGCGTTACTCCCGGATAGAGTAGAGAATCCAAATTCGAGTTTCGGTTGTGACCATTGCTTCTTTATTTTCTGGCTTTTTTTTCATATTAGTGTTTTAGATTAATGATATTATTTAAATATTAAAAAAAAAACATAAGCATTAATGTTTTAAAGTTATTTCCAATTTCAATATAAACATTTTAACCACTTTATTCCTTCAACCTTCAGCAGTCTAAATGATTTTTGTCATGCTTTACGACTCTACCAAAACTTTGACTAGACCATGGCTTGAATGTTCTCTCTTATGTTTATTTTGCCTTATTTTTGTCATCGCTTCATTTATTTTAATTTATATGCTATTGCTTCTCTGTTACTTTTTTTTCTATTTTGTGTTTTATATGTATTTTTGTAATTGGACTTTAATCCGTTAATTTATAAATAAATAAATGCCAAATTCCCGAAAGGTGCAATTTCCAACGGCCAATTTTTATTCTACGAGGTGTTGTTGCGGTGGAGCAAATATCTTTAATTCAGTCATATCGTAGTTGCAAGTATTATTAATCTTCATCAGATTATTAACAAATTTATTACCGCGAAATTCAACAGCGTCGTTAATCTGGAAATTGTGTAATGCGGGCGTCGCGACGCTCTCATAAAGTTTGACAGCCATTATCTGCCTGGCGTTAAGTATCCTGTTTAATGTGACGCACCCATTCATTATGGAGGCTTTATCAACATTTCAAACAGTGCTTAGCATCATAAATGTTTATTAATTGGACTTGTAATAATGAGGTTTTACTTTGTTTTGTGCAACATGGCACTATCAGAACGGACACATTTTCCTTGAAGTGATATTTTACGGGAAATTCTAATATTATGTCACATACGAGGAGCCACCGGGTCTAAGCTGGAATTCTTTACCATTCAAGAACAGTATGTAATATTAAAGCTTTAAAAGTGACAAACTTTGTGGAAATAGTTGGCAATGGCTCTGACTTGAAACAATGGAATGTTTGTTTGTGCTGAAAAAACACAAACAACAATCCAGTTTTTACTATTTCTCACCCAAAGAAATAAAGAGATCTAAACATTCTATCCTAACCTAAGCCCAGATTTGATGACACTGCTCCAATTGAGGTTTCTCATAGTTCCCTCAAGCTGTCAAGCGTCAAACAATTGGTGGTCTTAACCTGGTCCATACTAAGAGTACCTACCACTCTGGAATGCGCCTCCAAAATACCGCCGTCATATCTTCATTCCCTATACTAATATATATCCCCTTTCCACTTCCTAAAGCCTCACAACATTCCCAAGTAGATTTGCATAGCCCCACTATCTCTGGACAGTTGCTACTCTTTGGAAGTATCACAACAAACGACTATAATATTTTATGAGTTAGTACTGTATCAAAATAAAACTAGCTGTTAAAAATAAGAGCTAGATGCCATCAACGTCCAATGCTATTGACAATAATTTGCGCCAACAGTCGGATATCAATAGCTACATACGAATATTATTCAACACAACGCAGTTTCAATACACCGAGTATGTACCTATTGTTTTAGCTTTAGCGCCAAATAAACAAAAAGTGTGTACTTTGCGAATGATATTATACGTAATTTGGAATGCTCTTTTGGTTGTATACCTCCCTAATAGACGTCTTTGTGGATTTTCCTATCCGAAACGGCCGATACGTAGCCACAGCGTCTATTAAATCTACCGATGGCAAGTAATACGAGTGTATGGCTGCTGCATTGTAAAATAATATCCCCAACGACATCAACGATCCAACTGTTTCAACTGGAAACTGTCAACGAAGACCTATGGATAAAATTACATATGAATCGTGTGTTACTTTTATATGTATCGTTTAGTTCCCACCGGCATCAAACATTGACACTTATCAATTATTTTTTAACAAAATTCATCAAAATTTGAATATTATTGATGGGAGGAATGTTATTGTGCTTGGAGACTTCAATTTATACTCCGCGCGAGGTACCAAGGATATTGAACACGACCTGAACTTTTTATGCGCCGTACTTGGTCTCTCCCAATACAATGATATTTCCAATGTTAACTCCAGAATATTAGATTTGATTTAATGTAATAATCGTACATACGTTAATGTTGTCCATTGCAATTCTCTCATTGTAACTGAAGATAAGCATAACCCTGGATTAGAATTTTTTTTTCATGCGAGAGCAGTGTTAGGACCACGAAAATTCCAAATAATGACGAGAACGCTCTGCGTCGATGGAATTTTGGACAGGGTGATTTTGAAAATCTCTACTACATGATGAGCCAAGTAGATTGACAAGAACTTTATAATATTGCACTATAGATGAGGCGGTAAACTATTTTTATTCTTGTATTTATAATATTTTTGATGCATGTTTTACTAGAAAACCTTCTAGTAGAGGTAGCCGTCGGTATCCTAAGTGGTTCTCGCGAGTTCCGTTGCGGGTATTAGAGTGAAGCATGCTCTCCATAAGGAAATGGAAGGCTACTGGCTGTCGGTGTGACTATGATTTATTCAGTGTGCATAGAGCCGTGGTAAGGCGTAATATTCGCACTGCTTTCCAAGCATATCTGAATTCCATTGAACACGATATCAAGCATGATCCTAGGATGTTTTGGGACTACGTCAAATCGCTACGTAAGGATGGTGGTATTCAAGACACCATGATGCACGGAGACCGGGAAGTTCAAGGAGTGGATGTAGCTAACGCCTTTGCAACACATTTCCAATCTGTGTATAGTAATGAACCTCCATTACTAAATCCTAACACTGCTGCCAAGTTGAATGCAAAGGGAGCCCAAAATATCGATATTGGTCATATTGACGAATCAGATATAGAATCCTCCATTAGAAAAATAAAAATACTCATTCACTTGGCCCAGACTTTCTCCCGGTGTTTTTTCTAAAAGGTTGTGCCGAGTTTTTAAAATTTCCACTAAGTTTATCATTTAACCTTTCCATAGAAACTGGTATATTTCCTGACTCCTGGAAAGTATAAAAAAATTGTCCGATTTATAAAAGCGGTGCAAAGACGTCAGTGGAAAATTTCAGACCAGTGGCAATACTTTCTGCACCGGCTAAATTGTTTGAATCGATACTTCATAAATACATAGTACCACAAGTGGACCCGTTTCTAATTTAGGAACAGCATGGATTTAGAAAAGGTCGTTCAACAGAAAAAAATCTATTAGTGTTTAACGATTATGTATCAAAATCTTTGGATAAAGCCCTATGACTTTTCTAAGGCCTTCGATACTGTAAATCACGACATCTAACTCGATAAACTGTCTACACTAGGTTTCTCTATATGACAGCTCAACTTTTTTGCTAGTTGTTTTGTGGACAGAAAACAATTCGTATCACATGGAGTATTCACATCCAATTTGTTTTTTGTACGATCAGGAGTACCCCAAGGTTCTAATTTAGGCCCGCTCCTCTTTTCCATATTTCTTAATTATATTTCAGAGGTAACTCTGCATTCCAGGTCTCTTCTTTTTGCTGATGACCTAAAATTCTTCATAGAAATACACACTTTTGAAGACTGCAATCGATTTCAGTCAGACATAGAGAGAATTGTTGACTGGAGTAAAAAGAATAAGATTGAGTTCAATATATCTCAATGTTAATTTTGTCATTCACTAGGGCGTGTCATACCTGGTACTACCGGTATACGATGGACAATTTATGTTTTAAACGTGTCTCCACCACGAAAGATCTCGGGATCATGTTTAATGGATGTTAATAATAATGTTTCATAATAATGTTATAATAATGTTTCATGTAGGCTGACATTTCATGCTCACATTGAAATGGCGTGTAGCACTTCATTGAGAATGCTGGGTTTTGTCCTACGCACTGCAAGGAAGTTCAGAAACACCCGGGTTCTCAAAGTTTTATTCAACTTATTAGTAAAGAGTAGACTTGAGAGTGGGTCGATCGTTTGGAGTCCACACCAGGTCAAGTACTCCCTCATTGTTGGAGAGGGTTCAGAAGAAATTCCTGAGATTTCTTTACTTGAGAGAGTATGGTTACTACCCATTACTCTATTCTACCGACTTTCTCTTGGGTATGCTCCGAACATACCATCTAGAGGTCAGATAGGATGTGATAATTGCAAGACATTTCTTTTGATTGATTCGTGGATGGCCCGAAAACTCAGCTATCATGAAAAGCATTCATTTTTATGTTCCTGATGGTTATCTTCGCCATCGGCCGCATAGATTGTTTTATCTCCCGGCCTGCAGGACCAACTTGCCAATGGTCATGCCGGTGGGGAGGGCAATCTTGTTGTTGAATCGAATCGCTTCAGATTTCTGCTATTTGTGTAATTATTCCTTGGTTTTATTTATATTTTTTTATACATCATTTTGATGAAATATTATGTTCAAATTGTTTTATTTTTTACTGTCAATACTTTGCATTCATTGCAATTTATATTTCTTAGAATTGATTGCTTTATATTTATGAGTATTATGTATTAATACACTTACTCGCTTTATTTAAAAACGCATTAAAATATTTTTTTTGCAATATTTAAAAAATAGTAAATAACTGAATACTGAAAAACTCTCCCATCAGGGTATTATCATTATTAAAATCAATATCGTCACGTCAACATGGGCGTTATTTCAAACGGTTATATTCAACAGTTGACAATTGCCAACGATAAAGACAGTAGCGTTTTTTCGAATTATCGTTACTGCCCGGTACTAATCTGAATATCCAGGCACTTCCCAACCTTAATCCTTCTCATCTCCTTTCCCTCACTGTCTCACTGCCTTTAAGCTCTCGGGGCTTTGATTTAATAATTTAACAAGTCTAGTATACAGCGCTTTATGTAGAATATTTTTACCGAAATATTGTGTATTTAAAGTAAGTATCTAAAACACGATATCTTCGAACTGTACCCACATAATGTTTGAAGAAGCAGGTCTCTAATGGATCTGGGAGTGTACTTGGGTGAAAGACCTTTAAGCCTGCCTATATTATAATAGACCCAGTATGAACCTTATTGAACGCTGAACTTTGAACTATGAGTAGTGTATTCTGTGTTGTTCCCGCTTAGGTACGCTTCCAAAAAACAGACTAATGGTGTGTATGACTATGCTAATTAGTGCCTCGGGCTCAATTCACACGTGTCAGTGTTCGATGCCGACAAATTGAATACTCGTTGTTATTTTCTTGGAAATCAATCACTTTGTATTTGATGTTTTATTTGAAAACTAAGCGGTTTACCGGGGTACTTAAGTAATATTATGTTTTTGAATAAAGCCCATTTATCTATCTCTGTGACGAGCGCCAATTGCTCCCAGATTCCCGAAGCCGGTGCGACTATGGAATTCCCGACGAGGGGTATATTGATAGGCCGGAAGGAGTGGGGAAGGGAAGAAGATGGAAAAAAGGTTGGGAAGTATCTGGATATTCAGATCTGGTCACTAAACACGACTAATACGTCGTTAGTCGTATTTTGTGACCGTATTTAAGGCTCCAGGCACTTCCGAACCATTTTATTTTCCATTCGTAAAAGATATTTGTCAATACCGCACAACTGGGATATGTTATGAGGTTGGAGGAAGTTTGAAAGGGTAGGAGATGGGGTATTTATATCTGGTCACCAAACACGATTGAAGAAATTTCAAGCAACGTTTCGATTCCGAATGGTGGTCTTTCACCAGGGCAATACTGAGACTACATATATAAAATCTATTTGTCTTATTTTTCTTTTGCACTAAATTTATATTCTACTATGCTTTTGTGTGTTTATAATTTGCTCTGTATTTTTTGTAAGTTTATAATATTCTTTCCCGATGAAGTGCAGCTATTTACGAAACATCTTGACAGTTGTCTCTTCATTAAATTAGTAGGTTTATATTATAATGTGTTTGATTCCGAATGTTTATTAATTTAAAGGGTAAATAGCTTGCTTTTCCCATAAGCTCTGCTGTATGGCGCTTCAACCCTTTTGTCTTTCCGGCGATGATTTAAAAGACCTGACAAGGGAGACAAAACTGAAGCACTTACAGTTCGGTGACTCAACGGTGTGAAGGTCAATACAGAGTCCTTAAGCTTAAGTAAATGGGGAGAAGCAGCACGAAGCTAACAGGAGTGAACATGTCAAGCCACCTCGCCATTTTTCGCCTAGGGTACAAATAAAAATCTATGAATTTATTGGATTTACGTTGTTTATATTCTCTACTCATTCGGAGATAACGCAAGTCAATGTGTTTGTTCCATACCAACAGATTACCTTACTACGCGCGTGTTTAGCAAAATCACCCCTTGATTTCTAAAATGAAAATTATTGGAAGCTTTGATCTAAAGCATACCAATTTATGTGCTCATGTAACTGAAGGTTTAACGTGAAATTTATTCATCCCTTTGCTAATGTTCCTATTGCCTTGCCGGGACTAGTGCAAATATGGCGTTAACACCTCTATCCGTACTAAGTGGCGCTGACAGTACCATCTGCCTACCTCCGCTGCAGATTATAGAGCTGTAGATGACGCAACGTGATTGAGACTGTGATCGTATACCAATGTTTGTATTTTAACTATACAGTAGAACAACTGCAGAAAAAGCACACTCCTCAGAGTATATTTTGTGAGTGGCAGACATAATCTGTGAAACTGCTAGGATTCTCAACAAGCCGCATCCGGCGCAACCACTGCCACTGTGCGTACACGATGCTCAATGGAGCCTTGACGATTCTTAATTGTATACATGTGGACAGGTACAAACTACAGAACACACTGTAGAAGAATGTCCCTGTGTCGGACGTACATGGTCCACGATAAATGTGTAGCATTAAGATTATTGTATATTATTTAGAAATGTTAATCATTGTAATGTATATTTCTCCCGGCTTGATAAAGCCCGAATGACGCAAAGCAAGGTAGGTCGGCCAGAGTAAGGGAACAACAAACGGGATGACGGCGCGTAGCGCGGCCTGATCCCGGCCGGCCTATCGATCTTTGCGTGAGCGGTTCTGGAAGAAAATTAATCTGCCTAACCCTTTCACGGGGGCCAGGTTAATCACCCGGCCAAATAAAATATACCGGGGTGATAACTCGGCCCCCAGCTACACAACTGTCATGTTATTATATATGTAAATGTTAGGCTAAGTTAGTAATTAAGATTTTTAGTCCAAAAAACGGGCACCTTTTTTGTACTTGTGTTTAAAAAATGTATTTCTTAACTTAATAAAAATGATGGAAGAGTGTGGAGAAGTTGAGGTTAAAGGTGATGCTTAGGAGAAGGGGATAGATTAATTAAATCTATCCCACAAAATTGCCAGCGACCCGGAAAGAGCGAGAAAGGGGGAAACAAAATTCCCCCATACAAATCTCCCAAATCCGTGGTCGCGCCCTGGAGCGCAATATAAATTGCGCAAAAACCAGAGGAAGGCAGATCACCAGCATCCTCCGCCAGCATCATCTACCTACCTTGACTTCTCTCCGCTTGACATCGCCTACAACTTGACTCCTGCCTTTTCTTCTGACCATCGCCTGCCCCCCTGGACCGCCTGACTACAACTTTCTCCGGACCACGCCGCAGCATCTTCATTTGAGAGCAGAACCAGCCCCTACAAGTCAACCCTAGTCGACTCCCTTACAACGAGACGACCCCTTGGAGCACTTCGCAGATCGGGACCGCCCCCCCTATTACAGTTTACTTGTGTACCTGATCACGTCGGGTACAGTCCCCTTCACCAGTTTCCCGGAGGCACATCTGCGCTGAATAAGTAACTGAATAACCTCCCAATATTGTCGACTGACTGAACACCCTCAGCATTCTACTATGATCTCCGCCAACTCTCTCCCTCCGTACGAAAAAGTTGAAATAATTTCTCAGTAAGAAAATATGTACCAGAAATGTATTGCAAATAGTAAGCTCTGGTGATATATCAAGGTTACTTAAAGTTATTTTAAGCTTCAACGTCTTTTCATAATGAGGTATGGAGCTTTGAAATCATCGTGATTCTTTGGATGCCGAGGTTTTTTGGCTGGTGTGTTTGCCACACTATTTTTTATATGTTTATTTATTTATTTGGAACATTTGACAGAGTGACAACATTACATACATACTGACAGATACAAAATAAACGGTAGGTCATCAATCCATTTCCAAAATGTTCACATCATGCAATTAGAAACACACTGAATTACACTAATAAAAACAATAGAAAAATAAAGAAAACAACCGTTTATAAAAAGAAATATCAACACAAGTTTAAATTTAGGAAAAAAAACATAACACATAAAATTACCTTAATAAGTTGTATATGTGTGTACCTTTTTATGTTTTAAGTAAAAATAGTATTTAAGATTTGATTAAACCTAAAAGGTGAGTTGGAGAATATATCAATTTCGTTGATCATACCATGTTCGTTAATCTTGCCACTACAGTGGATGTTATACAGTCGACACATTCGCATAAGAGGTTGGGAGAAGGAAAATTAGTTTTTTTAAAAGGAATGTAAAAAGTTTCGGGGTTTCTTAAATGACGGGGATTAGTATTAAATTTAATTGTGGATAAAAGGGAAGATTCCACGTGGTTATTTATAATTTTGTAAAGAAATTTGACGTCATTTTTGTCTTGACGTTCTTTCAATGTTTCAATTTTAAAATATTCCAAACGCTTCTGATAGTCGTCAAGCAAAGTGGACAATCCAGCTCTATAAGACAATGCTCGGACTAGTGTATTAGTGTATGACTATGTTGTTGAAACCTATGATTTGCGTTCACTAAAACACGTCTGCCCTTGGTATTTTTATTCTATCATAGTTTATTGGAATTCATTTAATTGGTGTAATAGATTCTATTTAGGTAAAAATGAATTTAGCCTTAGAAAAAATGGTAAGAGTAATTTTAGTGACTAGCGGATCATCTGAATACATTCTCTTTATTATTTCATAGTTCAACAGAATCAGCGTTATCATTGTAATGCCTTCTTTTTTTCATGGCGAAAAGTGTAAGAGATCCTCCGGTTACAAGTCATGGTAGAAAGTATTATTTAATTTCATCATTGTTTATGAAAATCCATCACTTCAACGAATTCAATTATAAATTGCTTAAGATTACCTTCGTCAGATAAACATGGAAACAGTTCCATTAATACACCGCTCTTCTCACGGTGGAGGAGAGCTGGTGGAGTGCAAACTCGGGGACGGCATCGGGAGTCATTTGCTTCAGCGCAGATGTGCCAATCTTGTAGTTTGTATCTGTCTTGAAGTAACAATATATGGAGGGATAGCTAATTTGTTTTACCCAACCCATCCGAAATTGTAATAAATCACCTTTTCCGAGTTTTTACATCGTACACCATGAGAGAGAAAGAGACAACAAATTTCTTGGACAGCTTCTATATACTGTCGCAATGATCTTAAGCTGGCTATCTTCGCTGGTTAACGGCGGGACTTCACCCACATTTTTTATTTTGCCACTAAACTTGACACAACTAAACGGTTTTTTAGGTTAGATGCTATATTTTTGTTGATAAAAATACTGTGAAAAAGTGGCTATACGAATACACAAAAACATTATGTCGATATGTGATATGAATGGATGTATAAATACCGTAGCCTTAGTCTTAGCCACGCCCATTTGCGCCGAGTCATGTTAAAATCATCGAAAACAAGTCCAAAACTGACTTCACTGGCTTGGCTTGGGCTATCTCTAGTATACTCTAAGGTATCTATCCTCCAGGCCTCATTCGTGCATCACATGCGTGCTGTGTCCACACCGGGCGCGTTTAGTAAGTGTTGCGAACGTCACGCTTCTGCGCGCCCGCTTGGTTTGCTTCTTCTCCCGCTCAGGTTTGTCTGCCTGAGTCGGGTGGTGGGGCGGCCAAATCGGCCCGGATAGGCGTTCACGCTTGCCTTTTTTGTGTCGTGTCGTCACTCTTTTTTCGACTGGCCTACCGTTCGGACGCTTCGGCTTAAGAACATTTTGTTACAACGCATCGTTTTTGCATTAGAGAGATAAATTCATAAACGGGATATCACGATTTGTCGGGTATTAGTTTGCCAATAGTCTTTAACGTAATACAATCGAGTGGGAATTCCTCACCCGAGGCCGCCTTTTTCTTGTTCGTGGCTACGAACTCAAGAAATTTTACTCGCAACGACGAGGGCGCGGTCGGTTTGGCCAACCGACCCGTGGGACAGTGGTGTCCCTAAAGTCGAGCAGCCTTTGCTCGCACTCACGTCTTAGCCATCACCTCTGGTGGTCCTAGACATTCACGCAAGTATCTTTATACACACGCACACACACACATCTACACACAATACATTTTGTTTTGGATTGTACCTCACGTTTCATTTTTCTTTGTTCTTATATTAATATTGTATTAGTCTTTGTTAAGTTAGTTTATTAATAAATTGGGTTTTTTTATGCCGAAAGGCTTTTTCCCAGAATATGGTGTTTTTATTTCATAAACTCGATCTAGTAACATTATCATAATATATAATCAATAACATTTTTATTTAGCTTCAAAATACACACAATTGGGAGAGCGGCTTACCCCTGGGGTCTTACTTTCCCGTACGAAATTTATGTGTAAGTATTAATCCTCTATTCTCTTTTGTCTTTTCTTTTTTTGACTACAAGCATAATACGTCGTACACAAAGAAAAAAGCCTGCTAGTTTAGTAGTTGAGCCACTGAGTTCATCGGGACTCTTCTGGAGAATTTCGTGGCTGGAGCAGACTTTCCAAAGGGGTTCCTGTGTTCCACTCACAGTGTTAAGCTGCACATTAATTTCCCGTGTGTGTGGACTTTTAGCCTACGCTAGAGCACAATATTAATCTACCGAGTAGACTAAAATGACTAAGTAACCAATAATCATAGAAGAAAATATCTTTATTATTTCATCTTTGTTTATTAAATCAATAACTGAATTCTAATTCTAAGTCTAGTGTCTAGTGTCTAGTGTCTAGTGTCTAGTGTCTAGTGTCTAGTGTCTAGTGTCTAGTGTCTAGTGTCTAGTGTCTAGTGTCTAGTGTCTAGTGTCTAGTGTCTAGTGTCTAGTGTCTAGTGTCTAGTGTCTAGTGTCTAGTGTCTAGTGTCTAGTGTCTAGTGTCTAGAGAGTGGCCATCACAGAAACACAACCTCGGTATTATTTCGCCATTGTTTATTAGACGCCGTAATATCGGTGTAATTAATTCTGATTTGGATATACGACAATGCGTTCGATCCGTTTAATGGCCGTGTATGGATTGCCAAGTGGGCACGTTGTAGATTGCCTAATCGGCTCGGTAACACTGCAAAATACATTAAATCCACAGAGCCTTGATGCCACGCAGTTTCAAACCATTCGAATATTAAATTTGTAGTATTAAGTATTAAGCATTAACTATTACATGTTAAGTATTGAGTATTAAGTTCTATGTATTGAGTATTAAGACGATATAGCACTCCGAAAATGGCCGAGATTCACATCTGAATTAATATAAAATGTATTCCGGTGCACTCATAATAACTTATATTTTAGATTAATAAAAACTGTCCCTTACTATTCCACATTCTTACCGAAAAAGATTTCCAGTACTTCCTAATTGTTTTTAGCAATATAAGCGGAGCATAAGGATGAGATTTTATTTTTCTACGCGATGAATTAGTTACACAAAACATTTAAGATAATAGTAATATGTTGTCAAAATTAATTAGGCTACCTCGGGTAGAATAAATAATACTCAAGTAGATCATTTTTAAATAATCTTAATCGACTGCACACCAGAAGAGGTGACACGGTTTTAGGAGAGGGACAATTGTTAGATTTCGGCTGGCAAGGAAAATTTAATGAACTACTCATAAATGTGTAATTTATATTTATATATTTACTAGTTGTTGCCAGTACAAAATCATTGAATGTGAAAATACTCGTAGCATGTCTGGATTTGAAAATATTGTTTTAAAATTTGATAATTTTTACTAATTTCAGTTCTAAATTTGAAAAGTTCACACTCGTATGTAATTGCTCATAAAGGACATTATTTATAGTTAATATTTCTAAAACAACAATATTTTAATGTGGGTGTCCTGCCACCTTCCGAAATCCTTGCATAATCCATTGGTACCTATATTATATCATATCCTATAGATATATATATAATCTTCACCTATACGAAGGTTTCTGAACTACGTAACAAATTCATTTGGAGGCTTTTTGTACGCGGCAATAAGGAAGCACTTTAGTAGATTTGAGGGGCTTAGAAGCAAAGGCAGCAATCTCCAAATACGGTTCTGTAGCATTGTCAACTTTTGAATGATTATTATAAAGAAATGGAGAATGAAGTGTACAAAAATATTAGTGCACATTAAACTAGGAACAATTTGAAAATATTATCTCTAAATTTATCAACATATTCACAAAAGAAAGTGCATTAAACGTTAAATCAACTTTCCAAGAAATAATTTAAAATGAAGGAGATTGCTGCCTTTGCTTTTAAGTCCCTCATTTAATAACCTGGATTCTGAACTTCTACACAACATAATAAATTATAAAAAATGAGACTTATATAATACAAGAGTTTGTAATTTTTTTAAGGCTATCTGTTTAGATTCATAAAGGATATTTATAGGTATGTCAATATAAAATGAGACAACACACTAGTATTTATACCTGGCTTTGCCCGAGATTTTAACACTCTTTTTTTGAAACCTGACGTTTTTTTTTTCTTATTTTATGACAGTTATTAAACTAATATTGCAAAAATCCGTAATTCAATATGAAACTGATTTTGTGAGCTTAAAGTTGTGGGGTTGACCTAATAATTCCACACAAAAAATAAGCGCAAATTTCATAACGTCTGATATTACAGACAAGTTTTTTACAACAATTTTCTTGTGAAGTATAATATTTTACCTTCGTTATTTTTTTGTATTAAAACTAAAATAAATAAATACAGCACATATATAACATAAACAGCACATTACCAATCTGTCATTTGCGCATGCGATGATTTATCTCACTCTGTCTCCCACACACCGAGCTGTACATTTTATCTAAACTAGCCTTCCCCATAGTACCTACTCAAACGTGTGTATTGCTTGCATACATCATGTTTCCAACTTGTTATTCGACTTCAGTAAACAAATTTCAGTGGAATTTGAAAGAAAAAACTTTCAGTTATTTTAGTTTTTTTCAAACTAACGAATAAACACAAATTTAAAAACCTTTCCAAATATTCCGATTTGGTGATCATATAAACTTGTTGTTGCTTTTTCACTAATAACAATAAGTAGGCGTAAGCGAGACAAAATACTGTTTCTCAGTGACTTTTCGCAAGGACATCGCTGTCGGAAGTGTATATATATATGCACCAATACACACAATCACAAGTATGCGTTGTTCGGGTCAACTCTAATTGTGCGATTTATACAAAAATAACTTCTTTGTGAATTCTCTTGAAATATAAACATATATTTTTCATTTTCACAAAATAATCCAAGCTTTTTGCGTCATTATTTTGATATAAAATCATGATGGAATTCTGAGTTTCACCTTTATTACCAAAATAAAAGTAAAAAGGATTTTTGACCCGAACAGAAAGCTGTGGAACCGTCAGCGTTGTGATGAGTCTCCATTTAATCAGTTTGTATTGTTTTCAAAATGTCTACCCTCTTTCAAAATTTTAAAATAGAATATCGAGTAAAAATATATTTCCCCGGTTTTGCTTTACAAGTAATTTCACATGGAAATTTTAAAGAATCCAACACCATCAAATGTGTATTGAGAGAACAAATACATAAATATTGTAAAAACCCCGGAATAAACAGTTTATATTTACAATAGTCCGTAGAAAATTATGAAGTAAGCACAACATTTTAATTAACATTTAAAAATAAAATCTTGCATTTCCTCTCCAATGTGTTAGGTAAATAATATAATTGCTTTGAAATTTCTATGAGTTTATTTTTAACAGCTTCGAAAGCCAAGAATAGCTGTTTTTCAAAGTTATTCAAAATGAATCCTATAAATAGCACGTTGGATATTAAATACATTGCCTTAAGGGGGAACCGCAAAAGTAAGGAGGTTTATTATCATAAAAAAGTAGACAATTCATTTAAAAAAATAATTTTTGACACATTCTACGAATACACTCCAAAAATAAAAACAAAGTTTTTTATCTTTAAATTGTTGAAAACTTGTATTGTGGTTGTAGCTTTACAGTAGAAAAAATGTTTATCACGTTATCGCTTACATCTGGTAGGAGTAGGAACCCGCACATCCACGTAGGTAGATATGTTCACAGCCAATCAGTCTTTATGTTACGGTAGATCAAAAAAAAATCGCATTTAACGAGTCGGTAGCGTTAAATTACCGCCTTTAGTGGGCTGCATAACGTTTACTATTATTTATCGGTTACACGTTATCGTATGCTAATTAAAAATATTGTTACGATTTTTTATTTATTTGGGCCTTGATCAAACATTTTTTCCTTAGATTTTTATGAATAATTATCCCCTTAAGGGTACCATTTATTATATTGTATAGCACAAAGAGAGAGTAGTATATTAGTAAGATTTTTTTGTTTGGACATTTTGATTAAAATGTTTTCCATTAATGGAACCTAACGGTCGTTTCATCCTAGCTCGGCAGTGCGTTCGGAAGACAAGTGACGCCGTCAGAAGAATGCATTTTATAGTTCAACTTTTTCAACAGGACACAATATTTCTATTACGAGCTGTGTAGCTATGCATTTTGAATAACATTGTAGATTTTCGGAATTATATATATTTTAACTTGAGATGCCGCATGGGTTTTTTTTCAGTGGAATGAAGTGATCTTGTGTAAGAGAATAAACAGGACAGCGGGTAAATCATTTCACAGCAGAGCTGTTGAGTAACCCCGTGTAATCGTGTGTAACATGTTATATTATATTATGTTAAATATAAGCACTATCCCCACTATACTTGTATACGCATGTCCCTCTTACACACGGCCGTCTCTGGTGAGAAGTGGCGCAGAAAACACAATCTGGTCGGGGCGCAGAGAGCCGAAAAACAAGGGAACGGCTGAGAGACTCACGGAAGGGAACATAGATTGATAAACGATAACAATAAGTTCGATTCGGTAGATCAAAACACCGTTTTTTAGAAAATATGTAGAGAGAGAGAAGTGTGAAAAGTGCTTTGAAAAACACACACGGAAAGCTGAGAAACCCAACTACGCTGAGGTGCTTGAATTGATCGGCGATACCCCCAGGGACAATACGACGACCAAAATCATTTTCCGCCACTATGCATTATACCATCCTACTATGGCGCTGCAGTACAAGCTGTTCT
This sequence comes from Drusus annulatus, assembly GCA_022651775.1. NCBI lineage: Eukaryota > Metazoa > Arthropoda > Insecta > Trichoptera > Limnephilidae > Drusus > Drusus annulatus. The sequence continues at coordinate 24,382 of JAGWCC010000850.1, forward strand.
ACGGCACGACCATCGCCAGGGAGGTGTTCTGCCCAGCATCCCGTTCGTTCTTCGTCGTACAAGAGGACCGAAAAATAAATAAAAACGTTTTCACCGAAACCAACATTCTTAATAAGTGTTTTTTTCCTTTCATATAAAAACTAATTCTTTAATATTATCAAAGACATTGTGTATTTTTGTTATTATTTGCGTCCGAGGATCTATTTAATACTTGACGCTTACGTTGTATTCGAGATCACATTTTACATTTGACGCATAACAATACATGTTTAACCTTACACGTGTAAACGTGTACAGATGTTAAGGGGCTTTTTAGCTTGTCTCCCAGGGATAAGCTCTTTGTATTTCTATTTATTAAAATACCAGCATAACAAACGCTGCTTCGGCTAAAAAGAGAGCTTAAAATTATGCGTTGGAAGCGTATTATTAGAAATAAATAAATTCCTCATTTAGTTGCTGTTAACAAACTTTCAGTTTGGTAAAATTAAAATTAAATTATGTATATACAATTTTAATGTCCAGACACGTCCAAAGATACCAGTGGTGGGGTGAAACCATTTTTGGTCAAAAAGAAAAAGATAAAAAAGTAATTAATCGATGCATGAATTAGCGGAGAACTAGCGGAGAAGGACAGAGTTATCAAAGGCCTCGAAGTCAGATTGGCCGAGGTAGAGCAATCTCCAAACTAAGACTCCCTGGAATTCTCAGGGATAAAAGAATGCAATAATGAGCAACCTGCAGAAATAATAAAACGGGTAGCGGCGGGCGCAGGCGTCATATTAAACGAGGAAGACATTCTGGAGGTAAGGAGGATTCCGGATAGACGACCAGGAGCCCCACACAAACTACACGTGAAATTAACCAACCCTCAAAGACGCCAAATATTAATTAACAAAAAGATGCTCAACACAGCTGGACCACCAGATCAGGGACTCCAAAGGGTTTATGTCAGTGAATTGCTTTGCCCCTTCTACAAGGATCTTCTTTGGAGGTCCAAGTCGAAGGCAAAAGAAATGGGGTACAAATATGTATGGTTCAAAGATAACAAAATTATGATAAAAAAAGAAGGAGATAATATTATCTACATAAAACATTCTGTAGACCTTAATAAAATCGTTTAATTATTTGCTTGAGCTCTAGTCGTCGGTCATTCACTGGGTTGAATACCCTTCACATTGGTAAGAGAAATTCGGCACTTGTTATTTTACTGCAACAATAACCCATACTCTATTACCAACAAAGGTGAAATCCCCAGTGTTTGCCACGGACGATGGAGCTCTCTCAAATAATTTTACTATTTTTTTCTTATTGTAAAATTGTAATCACAACACGGCTATTACCATGAAAAGTTTATTAGAAGAAATAGATGATCTAGATAATTTCTATACGACTTCAGAAGCTAAAATATGTAAATACCTGATGGACGATCCAAATAACATTAACATTATGCACCAAAATATTAGATCGATTAATAAAAACTTTGATGAACTTCAGATTCAACTTAACCATCTATGTGTAGATTTTGATATAATTATTCTTACGGAATGTTGGTTGACAAACTTGTCCACACCTAAAAACCTAATTAACTTCACTTCATACAACTCAACAAAATTTTTAAGTATGTCTCAATTTTCTTAGACCTTTCTAAGGCATTTGACACAATATCTCATTACAAATTAATTAAAAAACTTGAAAAAATTGGCACTACAGGAAATGAACTAAACTTATTTAAAAGCTACCTAAACGGACGCAAACAACAAGTAAAAATACAAAATATACTCAGCAACCAGTGCTCATCTAAATACGGAATTCCTCAAGGAAGTATATTGGGCCCGACTTTGTTTCTGCTATATATTAACGAACTTTGTAACCTTAATATTCAAGGAAAAATCGTTAGTTTTGCTGATGATACGGTTTTACTGTTTCAAGCTGATACGTGGTCAGCTGTATATAAAAACGCTGAAAGGGATATTGGCATTGTCAAAAAATGGTTGGATATGAATACACTCACTCTAAACACAGAGAAAACAAAATATATCACATCGAGCATTAACATTACAGGCCAACCACATGATGATATCCCCATTAGAATACATTCGTGTCTAAATCCCGACGTATGCTGTCAGTGTCCTAAGATAGATCGCACCACTCAGATGAAGTTCCTTGGCCTCACCATTGATCCGTACCTCAAATGGAACCTTCACCCGCAAAGCATTGCACATAAAATCAGAAAAACCATTTTCTTTTTTAGAACTATAAGAAACATTCTTGACTTGAAATACCTAAAAATGATTTACTTTGCGATATGTCAATCTTTTATTGAGTATGGTATCATAGCTTGGGGAGGTGGAACTTCATCTGCTATAGACCCTGTCATAAAAGCACAAAAAACAATTATAAAAATTATCCTCAAGCTACCCCTAATTGCAAGTTCTAACTCAATTTATCACATAATGAACGTCTTTGACGTTCGACAAATATATGTAAAATCAATTCTCACCCATCTTTTTACAAACAAACATAAATATTATGAAAAAAGACCACACACTCGATTTACTCGTAACACTAACAAAGATTTACTACAATATCCTGTTATCTCTAGCACATTTGGTCAACGGAGTTTTAGGTACATTAGGACAAGAATCTTCAAAATTCTTCCAGAAAATTTAAAACAAAGTCAAACATTAAATAATTTCAAACATAACATAAAAAATTGGATTAATAGCAAAGACAGAGCATTTACCGGTGCACTCACCCTAATTCGAAATCATTGAATAAACCAATCACAGAGCAAATAATTACTTATTCATATATGTACAATTTTATGTTACTATTTCTATATTAATATTAAATTCACACTTTCAAATAACATTAACCATAGATTAATTTCATTTGAAGTAACCAAAACAATCGGCAAAAATTACTGCCTCAACACAGGCTTGCCTAGTGAGGCAGATTACGAGAAAACAAAAGTAATAACTGTATGTAAATATACAAAAACTAAGTTATATGTATTAAGCAAATACGGATAATGGTCTATATTTCTATTTAATTAATGTTTCTGTAAAGACCTTAAACCTCTTGTTAAAATATATAAATGTACCTACACCTTTATACACCCTATGTATTTTATATGATTATTCTGCTATATATTTTTTATTATTTTGCTGTTATTACTGTTAACTGTATTTAAATAAAGATTTATTATTATTATTATTATTATTATTACAGTGGATTTCCAACACGATTTTTGAGTTCATCGTAATAATTCACAGTACGTATATGAAATTTATTCACTATACCTAAGACATTTAGACTCTTAGGTTTCAGACATACGATGAAAATAATTGTCTTTCCAAGGATAAATTTCGACAATTGAAAAGATTGAACAATTTTCAAGTAAGGGATATTATTAAACTCACTTCGGGCACACCGATGCGCCCACAACACACTTTTTAGGTTAATCTCTTCAGTGAAAAACAGTAATTCTGTTTTATTTGGGGCCGTAATCCCTCATAATACGTATTAAATAAAAATACTAAGGCTCAAGAAAAACATTCTTATTGTGCGTAGAGATTTTTTTAGAGAATGAGCCGAGGCTTGAGAAGAAAACAAATTAAGCGGCTTTAGTTACTGTATTATAGGATATACACATCAAAGGTTTTTTGGAACTAAAGCACGCGTACCAAAGATGCTTTGATTATGAGTTCAGTATTGTACCGCAGTATGGCACCAAACCTCGACACAATATGAAAGTGCTCTCTATTATCGACAACGTAAATATTCAAATTTTCAAAATAACAACAATTAAAGATTAAAGCCCGAAGCCAACTGGAACAAGATAAAAAGCTACAGACCAAAATGATAGAATGATCGCAGACCTGAGTTTTTCTGAAAAATAACCTACAAAAAGACACTACATATCACATAAGCTGTCAGTCTTTCATTTTCTCATGCACAGAGTCAAAGCTGTAATAACCGAAGGCTTCACCATAGGTAATTAGAAGAAACTTAAACAGTGGGCATAACTCTCGTATATAGGTGAGATATCAAATAAAATATCGAAATTAGTTAATGATAAAAGAGACGGAAAATCAAATGGTAAAATAGAAAATAGCCAACTGTTAAAAATAAAGCTGACCACAATAGATGTATATTTTAAACCCACAGATGCATCTAACTCATCACTACGTAACCCGTTTTCCAAACAAAACTATAAGTTACAGATGTTCACTATGATATAAACACAAGGCTGAGAGAGAGTAGACGATATTATCAGGATTTGCTAAAATAGTTATAATTTTGGCCGTATGTAAACAATGTAAACAATTCCGCCAAAAGTTTATTGTAGATTGTTACTTAAAATGGATTGGTTTCTGCTATCCGCTCGTAATCGACCTCGTGTTTCACTAGATTTTGATTTTTCCCCATAACTTGCGGGAATTTCCCTTGATATTCCTTATTCTGTCGAAAATATATATTTAAAAAAATATTATATTAACTGCTGGTGGATAAATTATATGCTTCAAAGAGTTTGATTGGGGAAATAAATTGTGATGTTTTTATGGAGTTAATACTTAAATCTATGTTTGTGTTTAATTTAAAATATATATATATCTCCATAATGTTAACAAAGTTCTATTCAAATCTGTTACTTCTCTGTATAAAGTGAAGATTAGACTCAAAAAATGTATAAAAGAATATTACCGGAAATATAATATTCATATAGGAATAATTAGATTTTTCCCCGACTGCGAACCCTGAGAAAGGACACGTGGGTCTGTGTGTCGATTCGGTTTCGTCTCGTATGTAAGAAGGGGCAATCATAACCTCCATCAGCGTGCTTGCAATAAACCGATTCTGATCCTTACTACATATTCCCTTCAAAATGATAATAATTATCTATACATAGCGCGCACGGAGAAAGGAACACATAAGAAAGTACAATCAAATGTTCGTTTGCGTCTTACTACGCCACGCACGTATTCTGATTATTCCTTTCGACTCATTTCCTTCAAATTGTAAGAACAAAATCAAAGGTCTGAATTCGTTCCTTCCAGGGTACATAATATTCTATTTATCTTCACGGGACCGGGCGACTGCGGCACATCTACTTCAGGCGACTCATTTTCGCATTATGAATTCAATTCTTTCACGCAATTGTTTTTATGTGTTTTTGGTATTTTGAAAAACCGCATATTACCAATTAAATTTTTAAATTTTTTCAATTTATATGGTAAAGATAATGTAGCCGATAAAAATCTGTCCAAAGTTCATCGAGTAACGTGTTTTAAAAAAATATATTCACCATTAAATATACTTTTTTTTTTTTAAATCGTGGTATAGATCAAGAAATGTTCTATTACAAAAATATATTTTTAACGTTTTTTTTCTTAATATTTGCATTTGATCACCGAAGAAGAACATTTGAAGGTCGATTGACGATTTTGAAAACAACTCTTTTATAAAGAGTTATAAAGTAAGAAAATATTAAAAAAAAAAATTATATACTTAGGGGCTATTTCACCACCTCTCAATAAACTACTATTCATTAGTTGACTCTAATCATCTAATTTAAATATAGAGACGCGTTTAACTATTTGGTGACAGGGATGTAATGAGCTTCGCGCGCGAATGTTGTGTTGTGAAAGTTAATTTATGTTAGAAATAACGGCATTGTATTGACAGACGTGACAGCAGACGGGATAAGGTTTGAAAAAAGGCGACGTTGCCAGCCAAACTTGCGGAAAGAGATAACTAACGAATATTCCGATGATTAGAGTTAACTAATGAATAGTAGTTTATTGAGAGGTGGTGAAATAGCCCCTTAGTGGTATAAAACATACATATGTCTAATGTGTATTTCAGTAAAACTTTTGTTTGAGGTGCTTTTGTGGTTACAGGCGCCTTTTTTCGGTTAAATTCGCAAAAAACATAAACAAAAACTGAAGAATCCCTCCTGTCCCATTAATAAGCGTTCATTCCGGACACTAATAGTAGGCATATACTCGTATACTTATTTTATTTTTTACATAAAAGAGTACCAGTCTGAAGATGCCCGTCATAAGGTGAAACCGGTTAGGTCTTAATACAAAAAAGTGGAATAAAGAAATAAAGGCATTATTGAATCATTGAAATGGAGTTCCACCACGAATTAACAGTTTAAAAAATAATATCAAATATACATTAAACAGACCATTTTATTGCCATCTTCTCAAAGCGCTCAGTAAAAAATATATATTTCGAAAATAACCTGTTGACGCCGGGTAGCTAAGTCTACTTGCTTTCAATGTAGATAGGTTATGTAAGTACCCACGGACAACGTAGTAGATACCTTCATAATAAAAAAAAGAAATGATGCATGAAAAAGTTGTAACTTGTAAATTAAACCATAGAAATATAAAAATATTTGCTAGTGAAAAAAAAAAACATCTTGTAGACCATAACATACGGTAAGTACCTAACATTTTGGATATTTGAGTTTATGATAAGCTTTGCAATAAGCACGCAAAGAGCTACTTTTCTATGGCATTATTTCCAAGTACGCGTTATTTGTAAACGGGTATTAAAGGAAGGTAGAATCGCGCAATCCACCTTACGAGACACTTAACAGATGACACCGCCTCTCGTGTCAAAAGGTGTTTAGGATGGCGTTAATATCTGACAAAAATATCCGCAATCGATTAACGCCGCGTTATGAACGCACCATTTAGCCGTGATAAAGCCCAACTTCTGAGCCTTTTCCAAAAAACTTTTCCCATGAATAACTTTGGCTATATTTTTTCGATGATTGACGAGCCATCACGCGCAATCTAACAAGCCTCTGGCTGGTATTCAAATACTTTCTGAATAAGCGACAGGGGTGATGGTTGTTCTGGAACGCTCGTAGAGATCAAGTGCAACAACTATTAAATAAAAATAAATCGACTTAATAAACATCATAATAATACAGAAAAGAAAACTAATACGTCAATATTACTTACATATCAACACAGCCCAACCTAACCTATTTAACTGTGAACTGGGGGCCTCAGCATGCGTAGTTAATATAATTAATATGTGTCAAAACACATTTAATTTATATAATAGATATTATAGATAATATATAATTCATAGATACTCGAAGTGTGAAAAACCCGGGTGAAAGACCACCATTCAGAATTGAAATGACTTTAGCCGTGTTTGGTGACGAGATCTGAATAGCCAGGTACTTCTTAACCTTTCACTTCCCCATCTCCTTCCCCTCACACTACCTTCAGCCTGACAACATTGGGGATGCCATAGTCTCACTGGCTCTAGACGGTTGGGAGCATTTGGATCTCTTGTGCGGTATTCAATATAAAAAAAGTGAGTAGAGCACTCAGTGATGCCAACATTGCATAGTATGGCGGTAGTTAGATTCTAAGATACATAACCTGTATTAAGTGTTTTACATTTTTTAAAGCAGAAAATCTCTTTGTGGGTTCACTAAAAACACGAGGTTTGGTCATGGAATTTGCACAGCTTTTCCATCGCGAACTTATAGATCAGTATTCGAGATATATGCTTGTCTTTGGAAAGCTACTAGAAATCATTGCAATTGTCAGTTTGTTTGTGGTATATGTAAGTTAATAAACGCATTTTTGGGTAAAATACAGTCATATAGCTTATCCCGAATGGTGGCAGAACATTGTCCATGGTTTATATGCGTAACAATAATAATAATATTTGAAAAATTTGTATAGCGCCGTTTTTGTGAAAAATCACCTCAAGTACTAGTGTAGTTTAAATATCAGATATTAAGCCGTCGAAGGAAGTTAGTTGTTTTTCACATTTTCAAGGGATATTCACATCTCTGAAAACGGCAGCGCTAAAGAGCCACTACTTGTCATTTGTATGGGGGATCATTCACACAGCTCCATTGATCCTCTTCAAGAAGAATGCTGTCAAAACACACAGCCATAGACACGGAGACGTGGGACATCTCACTAAAAGCCACCAACTTGTGCTTTATAACCAAAAGTTGCGCATAATTTTGTGATAAACTCCACAGGAAGGGAATCAACTTAACATTGTTCACTAGTTGTATGTCAAGTTTATCTTCTGGAAAATATTAGATATTGGTAAGATAACTTAAAGATCACAATTATTTTGGAAATACAAGAAATTGGTGGCAACATTATTTTATATAAAAGGAGAGGCTAGTGCAACCTTACATATCCCTTATTATAGTGTAGGTATACATACCTACAAAATTCATTGGTTAAATTCAACGAAAGACACATTATACGCAAAAACACACATAATTTTAATGCATTATTCTTGGTTTATCATAATTAAGTTCATTTTTAAAGTAGGTATGCCTTTATGTTAAAAATTGCTTTTGGTTCTAGTAATTCTCTCAGAGTTTTATTACACAAAGCACTGTGAACTTGGAATGGTTCCTTTATTTTGTCTGAATATTTAGAGCAATTTGAGAAATGCGGCTTGTTCCTTTTTGTCTCACAATAAATAACTCAAGAAATAAAGATGTTTTCAAACACCACGGTTTTTGCGAAGCTAAAAGCTAAAGCTTACATTATTAGTGTCTTTTGACTTATCTCATTTTGTCTCAACTCGATTTTGGAATGGTGGTAATTTTTAGTTCAATATTTTTTTTACAAGATATGAGTGCATATAAATCTTAGAGTAACAATATAAAGAGACCGTACTAATTTGTGACAAATCGTTGACAAACTCGCAAAATATAGCTCTCTCTTTATGCTCGGTTCTATACGCATATGAGAAAAAGAGACAAACAATTGTTGAAACCAATACACGATTTGGGGCGTGCTGAATACCATGTCCGCAATATTTGATCTGCACGAGCTTCATTCTGGTTTGGAGTGTCAGGCGAACGGACTGTCAAAAGTGCGTAAATAGTTAAAAACTTGAGTTATTTTTTGTACGATATCTAGCAAAACATCATGGCCATATGTGCTATACTTGGTTGCTTCAATCGAAGTACAAAAGGACCAAAAACAAACAGTTTTCACACGTATGTACCATAAAAATCGTCTTTTTTAGTTAGATCTCAAATATTTAACATTCTAACCTACAAAACAACTAGTAACTTACACCAATATGTAATTAATCTTTGGACTATTCGTTCCAATATAATAAACTTCCGTTTGAAATGAGTTTTAGTGGATTCGTAATATTTTTAACTTAGAGATATTTACTAGCTGTCACATAAGAAACCATTACAAGGGGGAATACCCATATTGTACGGCTTCTTAAAGTATCCCGGTCTCTTTCTTTCTCATGATACTAACGCAAAATTGTTCGCGAACAGATAAAGACGGAATAATGTTTATCTTTACGGTTTTCTTCGCATCCGATTGGCTGGAAGCATATACGTCATACCTCCCTTGGTCAATCCTTGGTCAAAAAGTGCGGACAAAATTTCGCAATGTTAGGTCTCTACGTTACTCTAAGATATAAATAAACTCTCCATAAATGTAAAGTCATTTCTGGCAAAAACACAAGTCAAAAACAGGGATTCTATATAGGTACCTACTAAAGTATATGTGTTTACAAAATATGAATAATAATAACAGTGAACTTATATAGCGCAGTTTAGTTTAGATATTTCACCTCAAGTGCGCTCAAATGAACTCATAAGGATCTTGATAAGTTTATTCACTCAATCACTACACTAATTATTACATTACCTTATATAATTTATGTGCAATATTTGAAGAGCGCGAAAAGATTTCACGTTATTGTAGGTCGTTCAGCAGAGGAGTGTTACGAGGTGACCGCTTGCGGCCATGAGGCCGTGTTTACGAGTGTTGTCAGGATTAAGAGAATAGTGTGGTTAGAGAATGAAATAACTATTTATAATAGGTTCTTGCCACAGTACATACGAACCTCCCACGTTATTGGATTTTGCAGCTCTAAAACTAAGTAGGTAATACTCAAAAGCAATAATCGTTCTGTAATAGTATTGCTGCAACCGCCACCGCATTTTCCGTATATGGCGACATTTTTCAAAACTTTAAATGAAACACTTTGGAAATGTATACTGGAACTGCAAATAACAATAAAGACACTGGAATTGAATAAACTAGGTATGCTTCCCACCAGTGAGAAAGCAGGATTTTATATTTTTATACGCATTGAAGGGAAACAGGCGATTTGGATAGATTTTCTTTAGCAACCTTTGCCATATCCTTAAAAACAAAAATAGATTTCAACATCTACGACCCCAGGAACGAACAAATTCATCCCAGCGATATTAACATTTGGAGTGCAAACATGGGCTTTCACTAAGTACGTGGTGACAAACATGACTACCACGAAGAACAGGTGGGCCTCTATGGCGAGCTCTTTACTTAGCGTTGGATGCGCACCTGCTGGGTAGTGCGATGTCAAGGATGTAAATTTAGCACGGCAAACCTTCACCCTAGGGAGCGGTGTTGCTGGGCGATGTAACCAAAGCACTGGGCAACACACCAACATTAAGTATCTCGAATTCTTGACAACTACCCAAAAGTTAGGTACCTAGTTATATGTTATAAATAAGATACGAAGCATTTTTGGTTTCCCAGGACCGATCTTTAGTTTTGTATAACAATGCACACTGCAGCTATGAACCATTGCATCTGGTCGTATGCGGAAAATATCTTCCACTTGAGACACTGTTTTGTAGGTTGAATATTATGAATGTGCGGTTTCCCCGGAGTTATTATTGCCGGTAGAATCGAGTCGTGTGCCGGCCGTGTGCCGGGCTTGTGGCGCCGTTCAACCGCGGCCGTGGATTTACAGATACTCCTACAGCATGAAAGACCATCGATAAAAGCTATTTCTCATTTAAATGTTAACTTGGGTTCTTAGGTAAATATTATTTGAATTTAGAGCGGGTTTTGATTGATGATCAAATTTCGGTAAATAAATGTTTCTTTAACTTGGTTTGTTAATTGAACATGTTGAGCAATATAATTAATTAAAAACGTATTATTTGAACAAAGCTTCTCGACCTTCGTCTTCCTCTTTCCCTTTTTACTCCCCCTTCACTTTCTTCAGCCCTACAATATTTACCTAAAATTGGCGATGCCATAGTACTACTGGTAGTTACTAACTTCTGTAGCCACATAACACAAATAGTTGAACATTAATGAAAAGGCGCGAATACAATATCACAATTATTGATTCCATACACCTTATCCTGCCCTATCGACTGCAACCTTTTATTTGCTTATTGCGAACTACCTCGGCTGCCAGCCATGCGCAGTATTGACGAACCTTTTTTAAACATTAACTCCACACAGGATGACCCGAGGGAAATAATTTCCCTTAAGGCCTTTGTCATCTTTGGGGATGCTGTGTGGAGCGTCCGTTTCAGGGAAGGAAGGAGTGAACCATGTTGTAGGAAGGAGTAAGCTGTTTAACACAAGACTCATGTACCGAATGTCAACCGTGTACAAATGTTGGGCGCGCGTTTGGCGAGTCTTTCGACCATGCACCGGTACCGAAAGTATAATTGACGCAAATTCGTCGGAGCATCTTCCATTGAAATACCGGTAGAAAAATAACAACATTCCCACCTGACGCATGTGCTCCAAAGATCGCAATCCGTTTGTGATAAGAGAATCTATCAAACGGACCGCTCGTTCTGCACAGAGTCAAAGGTCTTTGTCTTTACGACTAATGGCGATTCTTGACAACGGACTCTTGTAAATGGATAGTTGCAGATGTCACCTTTATTTCCACTGAGCTGATGGCTGATGGCTGATGCAGAAATGAAATACAAGTTATATGGAAAATAATGCGCCAACTGGAAAAGTTTACTCCTAAAGCTGGAATATTATGTAGGCACTGTACGCCTGAAGGGGCGAGGGGAGAGTGAGGTAGGTCCCCGGCAAACACTCAGAAGAGTAGTAAAACTTAGTGCACGCCGAGGACAGCGACGTATTCAGAATAATAGTTTGTGCTCCACGTTTTAGGTGCTACGAAATGGCTCGTTTTATGTGAAATGAAAAATAGTGGGAATATGTTTCTGCACTTCTATATGAGGATCTGTTTGTCTGTATTTATGACTATTTAAATGTATTGTGACATCCTAACCATAACGCAGAATCTCTGCTTTTTCCTGAAGCAACACACACTCTCGAACGGTTAGCTTTGGTGTCGTGACATGTAAACAGCTAGGATTAAAAATATCTTCTTGTGGTAAATAGGTATAAAATATTACTACATTATATCAATATTATATTTATTATTATACCAAAAATGAAAATCATCGATGTTTAACTTTAAACTAGGCTACGGTAGGATACTTTATAGAAGCTTCAACATATATTTTTTTTAAAGAATTGCTTAACTTCGTTGGACACGACTGTTGTAATTACATGACAATATTTAAGTACTTAGGTTAGGATAGTCAAATCAAAAGTAGGATCAGTGTAAAACAAGGTTACATTTATAAATGTGGTTCGGGTGTAAGTTTGCACAAATGTAAGGTGAGAAAACGCCCCTTACTGGAACGAAGGTTAATGTGGGAAGAAATACTGTATTGTAAATCAATATGGTTGTATATTAGAAAGAAAATTGAAGCAAAAAAAAAAACAGAAAAAAACGGAAATAAAACGAATCTTGTACAAGATTATTCAACAATTTTATTTAGCTACAACTTTGTGAAGGAAGTGCATATGAGAGATTCATACGAATGCGCAGTTTAAGTTAAAAGTTTGAACGAGAACGATTGAGACAAGGGGGCAGAAATGCACGAAGATATTCCATCTAAGCTTGGAACTTATTCTGCGATTTTTCTCCCCCACGACCTGATCGGACACCCTGTTCTTGAAGGACGGGATACAATCTTACTCGTACCTGATGACAATTAAAAGTATTATTATTATTCTATTGTTTGCCGTTCGCATTCAATAATAAACTTCTCTGAACTTTCTATCGGAGTTGCAATTATTGTTTTTGAAATAATTTGTAGCAGTAAAATTTAACGCTCGGAAGAATTGAACTTTCCATGGTAAAAATAATAATTATTGATTGATATAGAATCCAGGTTTTATCCTATATCTGTTTAAATAGAAATAAAATACTTTAATGAAAGCAACATTTTTGTGTAATATCACAGGGTGCTTTAAAATGATTAGATATTGATGGAAACCTAAAAAAATTTTAGCAAAACTTATCGAGCTCGTCTAATCAAAGATGCGGTTTTAAAAGTACATATATACAGGGCCGGTTCCACGATATCCAGCGCCCTGTGCAGTAAGTATTGAGTGCGCCCCCCCCCCCCCACCATCATACGTCAGAACAGCTGCATCTTAGGAATGTAACATCTAAAATCACCTGTCACTACTTTTGGAACAAGTTGTTCATAGCTATAGAAAAAGTCGATGACGGAGATCTGGGGTTTCATTAATATTATCATATCACGGAAACACTTCGAAGGAAGAAAGAGGAAGCGCAACGCGGTTTATTAACCGAGAAGTCAAATAATCAAAAAGAAACCTTATCAATACAAATTTAGTATAACACGATCACGCTTAGGTATTATACGAGTACTTACCTATATATAACCTATTCAACAACAACGTGTTTCAAATTGCAATGTATGTAAGTTTTATTTAAATATCTTTTTAAAAAAGAAAGACAAACATTTCCGGGATACGAAGAACCTGTCAATATTACTACTGCCATCAGAAAAATCGAACACACGACGCGCGGGTGGCACTAAGTAAATTGAGTGCATTTATTAAATATTTGTTTATCAATCTCCGCCTTCAAACTTAAATACGAGTAATTTATATAAATATATTTATATTTTATAATTATATATATATAATTCAGAATCGGTGTTTTTTGACCTACATGCACATATTTATTTCAAGTCATAATATTTTTCACTCAACTTCCTATATATATTATTTGCGGCATGTTCCAGTGTGTTAGTGGTAGATAATCTTAGTATTGCCCTGGTGAAAGACCACCATCAAAATCGACGTTGCTTAAATCCCATTATGTATCAATATAGCATTAACAATATTTACTCAAAAAGAATTGATCAAATAAAGGACCTTGGTTTAATTTTTGACAGTAAAATAACTTTTGTTACTCATATAAATGAAATCAAATAATATAGCAATGAAATAAGGCCATGAAATATTTGGGTTTTATGTTAAGGACGGTGAAAAATTTTAAATTATTAAATTACTATATACTGGGTTGGTGAGATCTAATCTTAAGTACAATTCTACAATCTGGGCTACATTTTATAATATTCACAAACTTAAAATAGAAAGAGTGCAGGATAAGTTTATCAGATTTATTAATTATAAGTTATGTATTCCAATCGTTGACCGTAATTATATTTTTTTAATGAACTTACTTAACCTAACTGATTTATCATCAAGACGCACAGTGAGCGATTTAATATGTGTCTTTGAAATAGCGAATGTCAGATTGGACGCCCCGGATCTAACGAGCCTTATTACCTGGCGAGTACCCGTGATACACGACAGGCGGCTCTGTATTATGTGTCTACGTCTACAAACAATTATTTTGATAATTTGCCCATTAAAAGGCTGCATAGACTAGGTAATAAATATGGCTTAATAGATGTTAACCGTTACAACACTGTTTCCAAATTAAAATTTAACTGATTTGAATGTTTTCAATAGAACTATAAAGTTATTGTTATTTATTTGCACCTTTATATTTATAATTGCCATGGGAAAATAAAAACACTTCCCATTTCTCTGTAACTTACTATTTACACAGAACCTACTTACTAATTTTATGGTTAAACTATTGTTATTATCATTCATTTTTGTTGCTGTTATTATGGCATGTACTATATTATTTTTTCAAATCTAAACTAAACTAATTGTAACTACATTACGCTGCAAAAACACACTTACACTTGACTTACTAACTTCTTTGAAATTTATCATGCCATGTATTATATAGTATTACACTATTTTGTAAAATATACTATGATAATATTACTAATTGTAAAACCTACGTTATATTTATATACTTGGGTTTTACGTACTAACTTTTTTTTTAAACTCTCGCTTTAATGTTGTATTCTACTCCTTTATTTAACTAAAATGTATTTTATGTAAAAGCCTTTAAAGGCGTTAATAAAAAAAAATAAAAAAACATTGTATGTTGGAAATGTACTCCCACTAATTGTTTCTATTGAATGTAGGTGTCAGAGTTGCATTGTCCCCGTAACAATTGAATCCTTATCTGCAAATTGCACCGGGCGCGAGGATCGACACCCAGACTATTGACATTCAGTGCGAGTATTGGCACACGTACAGCTGTGTATAACACGTACAGTTGTGATAACACGTACTCAAACGCGTGTATACGCAGCATCATTATTGATTAACGGTTTTTTAATTGTTTTATAATATCTTTTAGGGGTGTGGGAACGAAGTGCATCGTAGAAAAACCACTGCCATTGTACATAAGTTTTTAAACATGTTTTCATTAATGCAGAATGCAACATTTATAATTTTAAAATATCACATTGATTCATAACTGTGTTGCAAAAAACAACAGACAACCTAATGGTTCCTCTCTAAATCATATTAATTATGTTTATATGACATGCCTTGAATTTTTCCCCGATCTTCATATTTTTAACACACGTTACATACGTTGTTTTACCACACATACGCCTTAGGGATCTCAATTCTACTGCATTAAGTCTACTTTCCTTCGTCTCTCAGTTTTCCTCGCTATAAATCGAGGTTGGTATCGGCACTCCATCGTGTACCGTTTCGCTTTTTCGGTCATTTTTATTATTTATCTAATCAGTCTTTCAATCTCTCGTAAACATACTATTCAAACACAGAAACTCATTCCTTTACTTAAAGTATTCTCTTTCTCTTTCAAACACCATGACTTTGGACTTACTTACAGTCATCATCAACTCATTCTGCATACTTACTAAAGTTTAAAATATGTATCACTCATTATTTTTCGTTTAAATGAACGTGGGCCTCAAAGGTAGCGCCGGTGTTTATAATGTTAATACAAATATAATGGTTCAATAATTGTCGGTAGTGTGTTTGAAAGCATTTACCCATAGAGGGGGTGTGACTTATGAGTGCATGCTGCGCGAGCGCGGTCCAGGTATCGTGGCGCCCGGAGGCTGGAGATAGGCGTCGGTCGCTCGGGGTACAGTGCCAGTGCCAGTGTTGTGCATAGCGATGATGCGGTGTGCGGAGCCCGGCGGAAATTAACACTATCGGGTAATTGGATCTTCGGAACGGGACATTTACTCTGCCCACACCACTCTACAAATATACATACTTTGTACCTATTACAGAGTACCTGGCTATTTAGATATGGTTACTACAGCTGAAGCCATTTCAAACAACGTTTCGATTCCGAATGCTTCTTGATGATTTTTTCGTCAGGGCGATGCTTCGAGTATCTACCATCTGTTTACCAGCTTGGAGTGTTTCGAATTCCGTCACATTTGATCGGTGATCAGCTTTTCAGCAAATGCAGTTAAGTGCGACGCAGTTTGAAACACCCCAACCCTTACTATGAAACAGAAAATCTGCGAGCCGCAGAAGAAAAAACTTGCATCATGAAATTTGCACCAGATTTTCTCGTAAATTCAATTCTGCTCGCAAGGTCCTCTTCACCATGGAATTTCAAAATAATAATATTCAGTTTTTGTAAAAAATCACCTCGAATTTCCATTCACCTTAAAAAAATATATGTACGAGGCCTGTTCAAAAGAAGAGGTGAATTTTGAATTTTTGCGGGCTGTGTACATTCGATTATCGATTTTTTTTTCGTTATGTTGGTACACATATGTTTATCATATGTTAGCATTATCAGCCATTTTGGATTAGTGGTTTGTTTTTGACAACTGGAAAGGTTAGTCAGGTTTTTGTATGTTTTTCGATTTTTTACTTTTGAAAAAAATGAATGACCCTTGTTCTCATACGAGTTTCTAATGCGTTTAATTAGGTAATAAACTAAACTTGTCTTTTATCATTTCAACGTTTTAAACTAAATAACCACCCCCTGTAATTAGCGTAATTAGTCGTATAACCTGTGTGGAGTCTATTTACGCAATCCCCCGCTAATATCCGCCCATTGTCGATGATTTCAAAGGTAATTTAGATAAGAGCTTAATGAAATTTCCTTGTAACGGAAATAAGCTCAACACTCAATAATTTTTGTGGTGAGATTTTGCCGAAGGCTTTGTGAGGGGAGACTGTGTTGGTGATTCCGCTTTCATACATTTTAATTGAATGCAAATCGGATTGCACAACCTCCCTCCACAGCCGTTTGTTTATTTATTATCTGTTTTTGTGTGCACATGTAAAGCGTATGTATTAATACAATTATCTTTGTAAAATAAGATGGGTAGCAATGTGAAGCAAGAGCCAGCTGGCAGACTGGTAAGTTCCTTGGCTCTCGAATCAGAGATCGTGAGCTCAAAACTCTGTGACTTTTCATTTGTATTGAAAAAAAAAACAATATTGTTTTATTGTTTTGTGTCTGTTTACATAAGGACGGAATTCAAATGAATAAAAATACAAGATTTTCGAGTTTTATTCTAGCGTGGAAGACAATCTTGGAATCACCCTAGTATGAGCTTACCACAATTCAGAATTGAAACCTTGTTTGAAATAGCTTACGCTATTTTTAGTGATTGTATTTCAAAACTTCTTATTTTTCTTATCCTTCCTCTCCCACACTTCCTGCAGCATCAGCGCCTGCAATACGTTCATGTATTATCGAGGTGGTCGCGCATTTTATATTAACTCTACACAGGAAGTTGTTTCCCTCACAGCCTCTGTCATCCATGGGGATGGGGTGCGGAGAATCAGGAAGGAGAGAAAGTAAAGGAAGGAGTGAGTCTGGGTCTTGAAGAGGCCCTTGTTGTAGGAAGAAGGATACACGCGGACTGGAATTAGAGTTAACCCAAACAATTTTATACTGTAATAATACTTAGAATTGGGTAAATTGGTGTATGTACTCGTATTTACACTTCTGACATTGTTGTTTTTGCCAAATGTCACTGAGAAAAAGCCTTTTTTCTTACCTACGGCTACTGATTATTACAAACGAGAAAAAGGCAACGCGTGTATAGGATTATCGATTTTTTTTTTTTTTTTAGTTATTCCAAAAGTTTCACTGGAATTTACTTCTGTGAAGTCGAATAAGTAGTTTGAAACATAGTGCACGCAAGCAATGCAGTACTGTGTTCGACTCAACATTCGCTACGATACATTAAAACAAATAATACAATTCAGTTACTCTGTTTTATACGTTTGTGGCAACATTATTTTATTTACTTGGTCTAGTTACAAGGAATTTAGATTGAATACAAATCTCTAATTTTTTCTGTAAATTTCCTCTCAAAAACTTCGTACGTCACCCTCTTTGCAAATCTTGAATCATTTTCTACAAAGCACCAATGTAAATAAATAACGAATAAAAATGACAGCAAAGACAGTTTGAATATCAACTTATATTTAATTTACAGAGAATAGAATATAATAGGGTCAGTAAATAATTACAATGCAGGAAATCACAGCCTCAAAGCGGTGCGGTGGATTGAATTCTCTAGCAGTCTAGTATGTTGAAGTGTTTTCCTTCCCAGTGAATTTTCTCCAAACAATCCCGGTATATTTATACTAATTACAAACTCACAAAGAAACTCAGAAGTGAAGTAAGAAAACAAGCCGTAACTTATGTGAAAGCGAAGTGAAGTTCTAGAGGGAACTCTGGTCACCCATTGAAAGCGGTTGCAAGTGGAGCTAGTTGGATATTCAGTACTGGCGAAACTAGAAAGGCTTGCTAAATAAATCATTTATCAAGTTTATTCGTAATCTTAGAACTCCGAGCAACTTTCCTGAGGTTGAGCCTGTTTATATAAATAAGGTTTTTAGGATAGTAATAGTTTGAAAAAAGGAGGAAGTCTTATAAGTAATGTTTCTCGGTATGTAGTGCTATTATCGAGAAAAGATTAGCTTCGTAAATATGAAAAAAAGGCTGAAGCAACATTTGGACAAGTTTACACCAGAGCACTTAAAAGTTTTTTACAATAAAACAAATAAAAAATCTTGAGAACCTGGTTGAATTTTGATACGAAAAAAGTTGATTCAGGTACCTCAATGCTCACATTAAGTTAGTTGAAGTGAAAAAAAAGAAAAAAAAACTTGTATCGAGTCAAGTCGTAAATATGTTTTAGATGGCTGAAGCGCTACGAAAGTCTTCAGAATCAAACGCGAGCCAGATAATTCGATTCAGAGAAAAAAAAAACTGATAAAAACTGCACGCTTAACTCATTTTTGACCAAATTGTCACTTAAACAGATTTACATATTGCTATTTTTGTAATCTAAATAATTCGATTCCAAAAATAATGATTTATACTCATTCGAAACATACTCTAAAATAATATGTACTAATTATTTATAGCCTTACACTTCGATAGTACAAATCGCTAAACACCTTGAAATAATTTCTATTTAGAGAAAACACATATTTTATATTTTTAATCACCTTTTATTTAATTATTTTAATAATGCACTAAATCCCCAACTATCTGGATCCAGTAGGATTATGGCATCCCAAATTGGGTTATGTTATGAGGCTGAAGGAAGTGGGAAATGGAAGATTGATAAGTACCTGGCTATTCAGATCTGGTCACCAAGCAGGGCTAAAGCCATTTAAAGCAAAGTTTCGATTCTGAATGGTGGTCTTTCACCAGGGTGATAGTTTGAGTATCTACCACTTTGGACGTGCCGCTAATATACTATATATTATTTTATATGAATTGTGAAAAAACACAGAGGTTGCTATTTCTGACTTGTTTTCTATTTAACTAGAATCATAGAAATAACAGGCCATCGAGCGTTCTTCCTTGTATTATAGCTGCTCTAGTGCAATTTCCCTATAAGTAGTCAATATAAATACTAAAAATATTTTTAGAACATTGCCAGAATCAATAATACAGCATTAATATGTTATCGTCAAATCTGCTTTAATTTGTCTTTAATTAAGCATATACAAATACACGTCCCTGTCGCGCAAATACTTTATTTGTGGGGTTTTCTGATTCGCTTGAAAGGAAAGTTCCGCAAATGTACTATATATTATTTGATTAAAATTTAAAACATCTCAAAATAATTAAATGGGATTTATTTCCGCACGCACAGATTTAAACCAGCGTCTTCTGGATTAACAGCCAAGGATATTAACCGCTCGGCCAGTGGGGTCGTTGAAAGGGAAAAAAAGTTTACTGTCGGTAACTGAAGAGTGTAAGAATTGTGATAATTTTTTTTAAAACATTGAATAATTAATGTTAGATGTACCCGACGTAATCAAGGCACACACGTAAACTGTAATAGGTGCCGGTCCCAATCTGCGAAGTGCTCCAAGCGGTCGGTCTCGTTGTATGCGAGACGACGGGGTCAACCTGTAGGGCCCGGCTTCCAAGTGAAGATGCTGCGGGTCTGGTCCAGAGAGAGGTGTAGTCAGGCGGTTCGGGGGGCAGGCGATGATCAAATAAAAGTCAGGAGTCAAGATGAAGGCGATGTCGAGAAGCGGAGAGTAGTCAAGGTGAGTGATGCTGGGGGAGGATACTGTTGATCTGCCTTTTCTCTCGTTTTTGCGCAATATTTAATTGCCACGAGAGCGCACAACCGGGGTGAGGGAACTTTGTATGGAAGAATTTAGCTCCCTCTTTCCCTCTCTCCCCGGCCAGCTGGCAATTTTGTGGGATATATTCGATTAACTTATCCCCTTTTCCTTTTTACCAGCTTTCACCTCAACTTTATTCCGCCCCTCTATCATTTTTACAAGCATCACAATAAAGAACAAAAATACAAACATATTATTGGGGCTCATTCTTATGAGCTTAATTACTAGTTTACATGATTATATTTAAACCTAGACATTATTAATTATGATTACTAAAAGGTGGAAAGTTAGGCCGCCAGGACGATATAATTTATTGAGTCGTGAGATCAGGCTAACTCTCGCGACAGAGTTCACAAGGTTCTAATTATTAACACATATAATGTGAACAGATTCTCGCGCCGAACGCGTGATTGGTCGAGCTCTCCGGCCGCCGTTGCGTTTGCTTTAGACGTCCAGTGTCAACCAGTACGATCGGGCGTGGGATTGGCCGGATTGTTTTCATTACGGTCGCGTTTAACGCTAGGCCGAGGGTCCAAGACATCCATTACATTAGCGATGGGAAAAGCTTCACAGATTTGTGAATGCTTCACGAATTGCTAGTTCTTCAAAATGAACCCTTCACGGTGAACAGTTCAATCGAAGTAACAGATCAATCGCAGAATTCCTAATCGGGGGGGGTGTTGCTAGCGATAAATGTACCAAATAATAGTCACGTTTTTTTCTTAATAGTTTTATTCGGGACAACTCTCCCAACCACATAACCCACTCCAAAATTATACCGTGTAGAAAAACTACTTCTTTCTTTCTTCTATGTGTGTGTTGATGAATTGTCTATTACTGGTTTCTTGTCTATTTTTTCTAGATGACAGCTGCCCATATGTTTGAATTGTTGGCGGTATCATGCCTTAAAAGGAATGATGTACAATAAGTATACATAGCCTCCCAGAGAACTTGCAAAAAGCAAATGTAGTAATTGCGAAATTTCCAGTTTCTGTAAGAGCGATGTGAACGTTGATCAGGGCTTGAGGTACAATTTGAATATTTCTTACTGTACACAGTTTGACAGTTTGGTTAGCAATAGGGTGAATATTGCGCAAATGACGATTCATATTACAGGCATTGCCTCCCTTTATGGATATAACTTTAGAACAAAAGTTGCATTTGGCCTGGTAAACCCCAACTTCTTTAAAATATCCCCATATTTCACTTTTTTTTCTCGCTGAACGGCCAGCCATAATTTTAGGTAGAGATTGAAAGGTATAGGTAAAAAAGTTCAACAAAATAATTCGTTCACAATTCAAAATCACCAAAAAACACTCGTAAAAACTAGTGTCATATGTCAAAACAAGCAAAGAAATCAAAAGTAACTGTCACGAGAACGTGCGAGGGAACGGATAACTAAAAATATACTTCATTGTTTCATTCATACTACGAACTACAATCGAAGTAAAGAAGTAAAATAACAATTGAATTTTAGATGATGCGATACTTCAATCGTTCGAACGAATGAAAGGCTAACATTGAAATTCGAAATAGATGTCATACATCAGGCAAGGGGAACTACCAACTTAACCAACTTCAATTGAAGTATTTGTTCAATGAAAAATGAATGAAGTTTGGACTGCCGCAAAAAGAAGTCGTTCTTTGAAAGAGTTCCTGCGAAGCGGTCACAACGCTACATTACATAATTTTCGTGTTATGGGAAGGAGTTTACTGACTCTAGTATGAAGTTACTTTATAAGAGAAAAACACGAATTTAATATGATAAATTAGAGCAAATACATGAAGTTAATTTTGACTCTAATAATAATAATAACAGTGAACTTATATAGCGCAGTTTTGTGATATTTCACCTCAAGTGCGCTCTAATTCTCGACTCTAATTCTAACAATTCAAAACATGATTTTACGTACGTCTTATTTCCTAAATCATACATACACAGATTAATAACTGTCGCGGGACAGTGCGTCCGACACATTAGATATTATTAGGCAATAAAAAAAAAAACACAAAAGTGATTAGCTCAGCACCAAAATTGGAAATTTATAAAAAGTTTTTTTTATAAGAGAATTTTGCGTTGTTTGTCGAATTTAATTAGCATTATCACCCATAATTGTATGCAAGAAATCCAAAATATATGTTTCCAATCAATATTTTAAATAACATCTAAAACCCCTTGAATCGATGTTGAATGTAACTACTCTGCTCTTTAACGCATTGTTAACAAGGGTTGTTGGGTTTACGTCTTAAAAAGGAAAATAAAAACAAGACTTTAATCTTTCGATATTGCAAACCCCTGCACCTGGCTTGTCACTTGGCTTTAATCCACAATATGAATTCAAAAGCTAGTCGGTCAGTTTACGGCCGTGGCCAGACATAGTTAAAGCGAGATATGCGGGGAAGTCCGCGACCCAATGACGACCCCTGCTTCCTGACCCCTCCACGGGGGTTTTTTATGTGCTTAATATTCCATGACATGTTTTTAGATGCTTTTTAAATTTTCAAAAAGAATGGCGTAACTATTGTTTTTTTTTTACAAAAAATACCTTGTTCATGAATTGTGTCAACAATATTAAAATTTATATGAAATATTACTGTTTTGGTGAAATCAATGAACTTCAAATAATGTTGACTTGACGTGTTGTAATAAAGTTTCCAGTACGCAAAATTATTGACAATATTCCTTAGCAAATCAATAATGACACTTGCCCCCTTGAGACGATATTTTTACGTAAAATTGCTCTGTACTAATAATTATTATTATATATTGCGTTAGAAGTCAAAACTAATAGTTTGGTGATCCCTGTGGCTTAACTAGGGAGGATAGAAACCTCGGCAACTAATCCAGACGCATATAATATATTTTTATACACAACCAGCGAAAGATAACTAAGGAAACGTCATTATCTATTCCGGTTGACGTTCCGGAAGTACGGCCAAAATACACGACGATGATGAATAGGTTGAAGCCTTAGAGTAACCTAGAGACCTAACTTTGCGAAATTTTGTCCGCACTTTTTGACCAAGCAATGACCAAAGGGTGTGGCCTAAACTCGGAGTAAAATCACTAACAGGGTTGTCACAAATTAAGTAAATTAGGTATTTTGTTGTGAGTAGGTAGTTGTAAATCATTAAAAAGAATGAATGTTGTATATTTTTTTGTTTATTCAAATATACATTAATCAATAAGATTATTAAAATCTTATTTATAGATAAAAAATATAAACGAATTAAATTATTAGTACAGAACATTTTTATAATACATATTATAAAATGAACTTCAGTTCCATCAACAAAATAGTTTACAAACAAAAGTAAAATAAAAAAAAATGTACGGTGATAACAGATGTTAAATCATTTTCTTAACCTTGGAGTAAGAATATATGGAGAGAGATCATTTTTTTTTACCTATATAAATTTGCGATAAATCACTTTCTCTGCGTTTTTACGTCGTACACCATGAGAGAGAAAGAGACACAAAAAATTCACAAAACATGACACCGCTTTTTAAGTATTGTAGGGATGTTTTCCGTCCCGCGTTATTTTGTAAGGAAATTTCGAATGCAGATAATAATAACAGTGAACTTATATAGCACAGTTTTGTGATATTTCACGTCAAGTGCGCTTCATACTTAATTAATTAAGCTAATAATTCTAACTAACAAGGAGAAAATAATATATAATATGTATACAAAATTAAAACTATCTAGATGCATATCGTTATCATAAATCATCAGAGAACAGGTTCAGAAATGGGTACAATAGTGCATGTGCACATCAATAGATTTAAAAAAACAATTAACTAGAAGCTAAGGGTATAAAAATCCAGATGAAACGTATGAATTCATATTAACATATTTGTTAAATCAAAGAAAAAGAAATTAGATTTTTCTCGTCTTTTTTTTCATCCTTTGGAAATCTAAAAATAATTAAATAAATAATAATATTCCAATTTTGGCATAGCCCTGAATCTGGGGACGTAACCGAAATTATAAATATAACTAAGAGATAAACACTATTCTGTCTTTATCTGTTTGCCAACAATTTAGCGTTAGTATCATGAGAAAGAAAGAGACCGGGATACTTTAAGAAGCCGTACAATATGGGTATTCCCCTTGTAATGGTTTCTTATGTGACAGCTAGTAAATATCTCTAAGTTAAAAAATATTACGAATCCACTAAAACTCATTTCAAACGGAAGTTTATTATATTGGAACGAATAGTCCAAAGATTAATTACATATTGGTGTAAGTTACTAGTTGTTTTGTAGGTTAGAATGTTAAATATTTGAGATCTAACTAAAAAGACGATTTTTATGGTACATACGTGAAAACTGTTTGTTTTTGGTCCTTTTGTACTTCGATTGAAGCAACCAAGTATAGCACATATGGCCATGATGTTTTGCTAGATATCGGACAAAAAAATAACTCAAGTTTTTAACTATTTACGCACTTTTGACAGTCCGTTCGCCTGACACTCCAAACCAGAATGAAGCTCGTACAGATCAAATATTGCGGACATGGTATTCAGCACGCCCCAAATCGTGTATTGGTTTCAACAATTGTTTGTCTCTTTTTCTCATATGCGTATAGAACCGAGCATAAAGAGAGAGCTATATTTTGCGAGTTTGTCAACGATTTGTCACAAATTAGTACGGTCTCTTTATATTGTTACTCTAAGGTTGAAGCTGACGCGGGTAATACCGGGATAGAGTCGTGGGCAATTTGTCACCGGGTTGTAACGAAATACCATAAGAACAAAATAGAAGCATTTGGGAAAAATGATTTACAATTCTTGTGCAATAATAAATAGAAAATTATAGATTGCATAGAAATAATTTCACTGCCTAACAAGAAAAATAATGTTTACGGTAACATTATAAAAACTAGAAACAACGGAAAATAATCTGCTCCCTTCAAAAAACCATTTTTACTCGTCCTTTTTTTCGTGCAAATTCCCACTACACCACTTGATGATTGAAATATTTCATAGGTGCCTCCGAAACCAGTATTAAAATATTTGATCTTCTATACATTCTGGAACATCTACCATACATTGACGTATATTTACAAACGCTCTCTTCAAGAATGAACGAACTGAGAGATGTGTGCAGTATAATTTGATGATAAATGTCCAAAGTATTTGAAAGATACGATAAAACGCCATGTAACACAGAATTGTGAACCCTTGAAGCAAATTTGGTCAAAGATTAGCTACAAACGAGTACACGAATTCGACATTGTGTTCATGAAAAATATATTTGCCAGAGATGGGGAAGCTAATAAGGACTTACAGAAAGGCATAAAAAGCAGAAAAATAATAAAATTAAGGACGGAATGTAATAAAAGCAAAAGCGAGGCTAACAGTTCATATTGAAGTTTTGCTACCAATAATGATGTATGTATTTTTTTGAACGTTTGAATTTTAAACTACGTATAGTGGTGCAAATGTTAGAATCCAAATGGAATGCAATGCAGGCAGGGTGGCTTAGACGGTTAAGAAATGTAGAGCGGATGGACAAAGGGAGAAGATTTAGGAAATAAATTACGTGTATTTAATGGGAAAAGAAGAATCGGAGACCCCCAGGAAAACATTTAATGATTATGTCGAGAACAGAAAAGTAAGAATATGGGTGATCACAGTGTTTAACAGTATAACGCTAACTTGCAAAAATCTAGACAAACAGAATTTATGCTTAATGGTAGATTCACACCAACGTCCGGATCCGCTCAGTGACGATATTGTTCCGCATGAGAGCTTATTGATATGGTATGAATATCAATCAAGGGGTATGTGCCAAGACAAAGTTGTGTGGCAGAATATCCTTCTGCCCACCCTTGTGATATTTAACTACTTAGTTAAATAATTATTTTGTTGTGTAAAAAACTTTTTCGCAGATTTTTTTTTTATTAAAAATAATTTTTTAACACTAAATAAATATTAAAATATTATTTAGTGATAAAAAAATGGTTCTTAATAAAAAAAATCTGCGATGTAAGTATTTTTACATATCAAAATAATTATTTAACTAACTAAGTAGTTAAATATCACAAGGGTGGGCAGAAGGATATACTGCCACACAACTTTGTCTTGGCACATACTCCTTGATTGATATTCATACCATATTAATAAGCTTTCATGCGGAACAATATCATCACTGAGCGGATTTGGACGTTGGTGTGAATCCATCTTAATACGAGCAGGAAATAATAATTACAATTTTGTTAACTTCGTGGATTAATTTTGTAATAACTTGAAAATTTTTAAAATCATTTCATAATCACGTTTGATTGGAAAAGTAGTGAAATACATTTGTAAAGCTGTAGTGGTGTAAGCGGAGATGCCTTTGGTTAAGGTTTATTATTTACATTATTTGCGGTTAGTTTCGGAAGATTTCCTGGGCCCAAGGGAGCTGGAGAGAGGTGAGAGAGTTTTATCTTCAGCAAGTTGAAAAATAGTGTGAATTGTCAGGGGTACGATTTACGACAGCGTTTATTTCGCTAGAAGGGTGTATTTTTCAATCAGTTTCTAAACCTTAAAACTCTTTCAGGATTTTAAATTTAACAAATATTCATTTTGTCGGAAAAGATAGGTCTATGAAAATAACTTCAGCAGAATTTTTCTCGAGGTGAGGAATGTTTGCATATTTTTCATGTTATTTCTCAGCTTCGCTCGAGATTAGAATTAAAAAAATTAGAATAAAATATCTGACATTGATCCTTATTTTGTGACACTACATCAAAGTTCCATAGCGCATGCTGTAAATTACGTTGGGAACTGAAAACAGTTTTGTTGATAGAGACGATTCGGGAATTTTTTTGCTTTAGAAAAAAGAATTTGTCTTTTTGATTTAGATTATGTTTTCAAAAAATAATTGTACACTAATTGAATTTTTATAACTGGATTGTTCTCACGTAAGTGAGAACATCTGTTAAAACCCAGTATAAATAAATAAATTAACAGTAAAAATGTTTCAAAGTCGTGTGATTTGTTTGTGAAATGTTTCAAAATCCTGTATCATATATGGAGGTAATATGTTACTACTCTATTGGAAACATTATTTTTTGGGGATGAAATAGACAAGAAAAGTAAAAAAAAAAACAACATTTTGTAAGGAAGTTTTGCTTACCTTTTTATTTTCCAGAAGAACTTAATAAAGATTATTTACCAGTACCTATATATTATCGTTCGGAGAACACAATGAACTCTCAACAAGAACGTTATGATAATACTTGTCATAGCACAAAGATCCATGGAAAGGTTCTAGTTTGGTATCTTCTTGCGAAATATAACGAGTGGATGAGAAGCAAGTCAAAGCATGTAGACATTATCAACACAATCTGTAGCCTCAAGTGGGACTATGTTAGGCAGGTAGCATGACCAACTAGAATGACTAGCATGACTAACTAGATGACCGCTAGAATTCACGCTTCTTCGGTTGCCGTCCTTGGTTAGAAAACAGAAGCAATGGCCCACAGATGAGATGGGCTGACGACCTGATAATAACTATTATCTCCTAATTTGTGTGAACGGCTAAACATTAGCAAAACTCTAGTATTTTATTTCTCGAAGAAGCTTACAAATGTACCAATTAAACTATCGGGATCATATTTTCAACCAAAAAATACCTTGTTTTATATGCCATAACAATACTTTTGAATCAATAGATTTAGTTTAAAAGCTATCTTATCTTTATCTTATCTTTGTCTGCGCCCTGGCCTGGCCAGGAATGCGGCCCTGCTTCCCACCGGGTACTTACATAGGTAAGATGAAGTTCAGTCCGTACCGACGACTTTTATACATTGTTTATGCGTACCGGGAACAAAACATACAAGGTGTTTTAGTGTCACTCTGACTTGCATATTTTAGTGCTCTTACTAAGCATTCCCTTTGTAATTTAACCCTAGGTGATATAAAGTAAAGCCTTCTGAGATCAAAATCATTACACTTAAGCGTGTGAAATGAAAGTGTTTCTTTCAGCAACTGGAGTGAGAATTTACTGCCTGGATATACGAGTATACGCACGTGTTATGAAAGAATTGACAACACAAAATAATCCCACTAAAGTATTAGATTAACGCCGTTTGACACTCTTGTCTTCATTCATCTGTTCTAGGCGCCCAAACAAACGAACCGTTATTTGTGATCTTACATATTTTCCTTTTATTCTGACTCGCTTCAGAAAACGGTTTCATAAAGCAATCATGGAAATTATACTTGAAATAATAACTAACACTGACGACATTTTCAACAATCTTAAGATCATGCCAATTAAACGTCTCTATTCTGAAAAAATATTCATATGCATTCAAAAATATCAACACACAAACAATGACAACGAACACTCACATTAGAACCACCAGATTTCAAGATCGAAAATAGATCTAACAAGCAACTACGAATACAACATTTGGACAACAAAAGTTTTGGGCAAAAATGATATGGTACTAAATTGAAACACAATTCCACTCCCCCGTAGCAAGACAGAAATATCTGAAATAGAAAACATTCTAACACCAAATACAGACTGAAAAAGATTTCATACAACTGCACTACGAACATTACATAATATAATAAACAATACAATTCCATTTTATAAAAATATTTCAAGTTCAATATGTAACTTAAATTCTTAGAACGGGAGATCCACTGAGTTTTATCAAACATGTTGTCGTTGTTTTTGTAGTATAAACAGCACAAAGGCATTTCGATAAAAGCATAATACAATATCACTATTCCTACTCAGCAATTAAGATATTCAACAAACTTCCCAATTACATAATAGACGAAAACAACCATGAAATATTAAAAAAATACAATTTTCACTAAAATAATCTAGAATTAATTGTTTTCATAAACTATTCATTTCTAATCATACAAAAATAATTTTGAGAAATCCATGATAGTGCTCCCTCCCTAAGCACGAGAACTTTCTCAATTAGGGAGGTAATTACCACTAACTAGAAACTAGACATTTAGTCAATTTATATTATACCTACTGTTTGTATTAAGTAAAAAATGTTCATTTTGTACAATCAATTAAAAAAAACGACAATGCTGGTTGCACGTCGACTAAAGTGGTGAAATAGTAGGTGGATGTAACAACCTCCAATAAAATGGAGCCACTTTTTCGCTAAATGTTTCATCTAATTACATACTTCCATGACCCTCCATGCATTTCATGACCTCCGTTAATAATAAAACGATAGTATTCTTTTATAAACTGTACAACGGGTAAGGTGTCTGATCAAAACAACGTGCAAAATGATACACGGATACAACTGATATTGAATAACAATGCCCCGAAATATGAATACGCAACTCTATGGTAATTAATCTTAAGACGGGATGCTGTGTTGGACTCAACGCGAGATAAAATGACAGCAGTAGAGCTCTTCCCTTACAGCTAGCAGGGGCTGTATTGTAATCGCGGGGATAAATGTAACGGCGGAGGAGTTAGCGAACATCTGATATTAGATGACATTACACTTTCACAACGATAATGTATTCGGAATAATAATACGTGGATAATTTATGTAGTACCATTTTCGTGAAGGACGCTTAACAAGGATAGAATGTAAGAAGAAAAAATACTATCGCTAAGATTACTAAAAAGCTTCAAAACGCTACCAGCATAACGTTTCCGACATTTTGTACAGCAGTAGATCGAGAATTTGCGTACTAGTGCATAAATAATATTATATAAGTGAATTCACGTACTAATGGGCTAGTATATTTACTAGAGTAAGAAAGTGGCCTAAGACATGCACAGCGATTGAACGGAGACAGCAGTGTCAGGAGAATATACGAATATATTAATTTTAATCTTCGATTAAATCATATCGTCGCTGGAAAAGCAAAGGGCTTAAGCGACACTTCGGTCCAAAATGAGTTAAATATGCAGCTTTGACTCTCGTTTGATTCTGAAGATTTTTGTGAACCTTCGGCCATCCAAAATATATTTACCATTTGGGAGAAGTAACAGGTAATTAAAATAGTGAGAGCATTGAGTTGCCGGAGTTTTTTTTTCAAAATCTAACCCGGTACTGAAAACTTTAAATTGCTCTGGCGTAAACTTCCCAAAATTGCGCTTCAGCTCTTTTACCTTTTCGGCAACGATATATTGTAGAGATAGTCGATATTCCTGTCCCGGTTAAAAGGAACGGTTTCCAAGCCGGTCACTGGAACCGTCGATATTATTTCTCCGAGAAATCGGCAAACGCCATATTTTTGGCAAATAAAAATCGATATCATTTGTAAGGGCGGAAAAATCGTTTTCACAAGGAACCGGTTCCTCAGTTGCAGTGTTTTTTTAATTCTTCCCCTCCCCCACAAAATAATTTTTTGGCGAGAAACCGGTTCCAGTTCGTTGGAATCTTTTTCTAATAAAAAAAATCTTCGTGAAACTTTTCGGTCACCGGTTCCAAAAAAAAAGCTGTATTGATAACCGGTTCCTCGCCAGTCACCAGTTACTGGAACCGCAGGTACACCCAATTTCCGATATCAACCATCACTAATCTATTGCGCAATACTCAAGGAAGGCCGTCAATGAATAAAGGATCTCATTTTTCTGATCTTGGTACCACAAGGATAAGCATTCATATATTTAGGTTAGGTATGGTGACATCCATTTATGTTTACTTGAGTATGTCCATTCAAACAAACATTATTATCTAAGTATACGGAAAATTAAAAGCAGTAATCTATGAAATTGAATTACATATAAAAACAGAGAAAACTCATGGAAACATCATTAGTCAACCTCTGATAAAAATGTATACTATTTGTTGAGAGCTGTAGCGTCATGAAATTTGCAAATATGTTTGTATATAGATGATTTAATGATATATATACATGTACGTAGTGTTCTTACCGATTGGATTTAAGAAAATGGTGACGACGCGACGCGACATTAAAAGATTATAAGAAAACATGAGAAGTGCTTACATCGTAATCTTACAAGACGTTTTTCTCATTTTCATTTCTATAACGAATTACGTTATTTCTTGTTAATACGCAACGGACATTTCATTAATAAGAGACATCTCAAAGAGAGTAAGACCCCACAGTGAGTTAAAATAAAGTAATTGTAATCTCGCCTTTGTCCGAACCATTTCAACTGCTAACAACCTCATTCAATATGAAAAGGAAATGTTTAACAACCAACCTTTTGCCTTAACCTCTTCTGCTTGCACTGCCTTGGAGTTAACATCGTACTTTTCAATAGTTAATATTCTTGGGACACCATCATTATGTAAGTAAATATATATATATATATACAGTTTGACAGTCGTCAGGAGTGGAGTATAAATATACCTATACGGAGTGTAAATTTGTACATACAAAGATTTTACATTGGCTTTTAATGTTTTTCTTTTAACAAAGTTCATATTTTAGAGAACAGAAGACAAAAAAACTAATACATTACTACGTCATTTCTGGTAAGGGGTAGGCAGAGAGCAAATAAAGCCTCACAGTCCGGTCTTTCTGATCCTCTCTCGGCGGAATTTGCTGGTCCAGCACTTGACAGGTTCCGACCCACTATTATGCCATGTCTTCCTAGGGTGTCCCAGACTTATTCCCCCCGCTTCATAGATATTGTCGACACCTCGACCATCCGCTCTAAATTTCAACACCATATTTTTAATTTGTTCCTCTTGTTCATTATGTCTAGCTTAATGCAGCTCACAACGTTACGTGGTTTAGATCTCTCGTAATGAGCCAAAATCTACACAAAAATCTTGCCTCTCAAATCTCTCTACGCCTGAGAAATTCGCCTACACTTTCAAGGCAGGTTTTTGATGTTATCTTATTTAAAAATCATTTTGAATATAATATCGTATTCCCGAGAAGAGCATAAAGTTATAATGCTGGTACTACCTTTGATGCTGTTTCAAGATAAAACGTTCGCCGTCAGATCGAAAAAGCAGAATTGCGAATTTCGTTGATGATAACACAAAGTTATCTGGCTGGGAGGCTGCGACCAGCGCCGGATCCACCATACGTTCAAAATGTGCACAACACATGGGCGTCATCTCTGAAGGGGCGCCGTGAAAATAAGGATCTTTTTAAAATTAACTTAAAATTTTCCAATCATTTTGAAATCACCCACATCATGGGGTAATAATGTTTTCTATTGTGCTAGCAACATCACTGTGTATTAACGTTATTATTACTGTGTGTAACGACAATCAAAAATGTATGGAATAAAGTTTTTAAAATACGAGTGGCTTGTACGTAGTCTGCTTTTTATAAGATGCGTCGTACGTTAAAATCGTTGCGATCCAATGTCTATAACCAATAAGCTTGCCCGTTTTAACGTGGCTCGTGGCGGGTTTTACGTGGTTTTAGCGTGCCCCGTGGAACCGGCCCTGGCTGCGGGGTACCCGGCCCGAGCTTTTGGGACGGTATGGAGCAGTTTTCGTATTAAACTTGGCTCCTGGTACTAAAAGTGAACTCAGCGATACATGAACTTAACAACACGGGCTTCGGTGTACACAGGCAAACTTTCTGACTGCCTACTAATTCAGCTTTCAGAAGTCGTACGTATCTACAGATTTTAGAAATGGTTGTATAAAGATGGGCGATTGATTTCAATTACCAAAATAGAAGCCTTCCTACGAAAAATACTATGAGAATGAGAGTTTTTGAATGAGATTTAATTGAGCATGAAATCATTCTAAGTATCTGTAGGTCTCAAGGCTGAAGGGCTGGCCACGGGAAAATAATCACAGCCAAGGCGCGTGCCCAAGTGTGTGCGAAGGCGACCCGAACGCAGACTGAGGGCGAGGTGGATGGACGATTATTGAGGTGGTGATGCTGAATGATATTTATGTATGAGAAGGCATTACTCAAACTTCTTTTTGATTTCTTTTTTAATACATGGAGTAAGCTTTGTGTGGTTTTAAAGGGTTGTTAATAGCGCTATAGTTCACAGTGGAAACAAGGTTTCGCGCTAAAAACAATTAGTGATTCCAAGTTGACGGCCTCCGTGGTCGAGTGGTAAGACGCTCGACTACGAATCCAAAGGTCGCGGGTTCAAACCCGGCATGCGCCAATCACTTTTATTTAATTAATATGTGCCATAACACATTTCATTCATATAAATTAATATAAATTTAATTTGCGGCACGTCTCAGAGTGGTAGATCCGTATCGCCCCGGTGAAAGACCACCATTCAGAATCTAAACGTTGCTTAAAAATAGCTTTGGCCGTGTTTGGTGACCAGATCTGAATAGCACGGTACTTCTCAACCTTCCCCTTCTCCTTCCCTTCCCCTCCCCACTACCTTCAGCCTCACAACATAAGCCTATTTAGGATGCCATAGTCTCACTGGCTCTAGACGGTTGGGAGCAGTTGGGACTCTTGTGCGGTATTCACTGTAAAAAAAAGTGCACATTTCAAGATGCCAAAGTTCATCGTTTGAAAGTATCTTCTGCTTCAGAAACAAACCAACAGATTATCTGCTTTGTCAACTATGAAAAATCCAAAGTTAAAAAAAAATCTGCGTCAAAGAATATACACTGTCTCGAATGCGTGTTATAATTCGCTCGAATGTGAATTATTCACTTTAGACCGGTTGACAAATGCGCCGGGCTGCCACCCCCAGGCATCGGGGGTTCAAGGCCGCTATCATTGCACAGGTAACATTGTACGCTTACTACGACGGGAATAGAAGGTTCAGCAATATTATCAGGCTATTTTGGACCCAGACATATTTGTAATTAATAATTAATAAATTATTCGTGTATACAGACATCATAGCAGCGAACCACCCTTTGAACCCTATTATTTGTTTATCAAATCTCCATACGTGTGAGTACCTACCTGTATGGGGTGTTTTAGCTGTACTTTTGAACTTCAATTATGTCTATATTCTTGGTATATTACTTTGGTTTTCGAGTTTCGTGTACTTCTATAGAAAGGCTATGAAGTTGGAGGAATAGTTTCCTCTGATGAAGATTTATAGATCTACCAAGCGGGGTATGTTGGACGAAGTAGTGTTTTGTAGATTTTTCAAATCAGTATCTGAAAAACTTACGTGAATTATGGTCGAATGGAATGATTCACCTTTGTTTACTAGTATCAAAAAGTTTTGTGTTTCAGAAAATATACTGAATATAGTAAATTGTATTGAATTTTTTGGACGGTTGTTTGATATTTTTTTTTAGATAGCGAGAGTCAGAAATAAGTGTTATTTTAGTTCATTGTTTCAACTGTAAATATATAAACCCTGTATTGTTAAGTCCTGAAAAGTAATCCCTCGATTCGGTACGAAACGAAAACCAAATCGATTTGAAATCACTTAATTAGTAATATGGCTAAAAAATTGGTAAAAAAATAATTTCAATAATTTTCAAAGAAGTATGAGATTATTTCTGTAATGGTTTCGGTAGTTCAATTGGCAGATACGTCACCCTTATTTTCTGAGACTTCTTCTATGCGATATTTCGTTGAAAATGATTGATATTGTTTCAATAATGAATATCAAAACAAAGAACAAAGTTTTAACAAGAATTATTATTATCACTATAAATATTAATATTAAATAAATATTCTTATTATTATTACAGAAATATTAATATTGTTCCAATACTTATACTTAGTATCAACATGGAAAATAGAGCTTTAATAAGTTAATTCCGATAAACTTATTTTAAAGAAACTAAATGCTTTTGTTTTAGATATTTATCTTTTCAATGCTCATTTAATATTAAAAGAAAAGCATTTCACCTCGCCCCTTTTCCCCTAATTTACGGGGTGGGAAGTTTTGTTTTTTAAACTAGACATTTGATCTGTTCGTTTGGTTTAGTAGCTCAATTAACAAATGCGTCGGGTTCCCACCCAGGCGTCGTGGTTTCAATTAGACCATGCGCGCACGGGTGACTTTTGTCACGGCAACAGTTTCGTCACCATCTCCAAATCTATTGGAGTGTATTGGAGGTCCGCGCACGCAGCGTCGTAACATTAGGGTGCCTTTTTAGTACCACTGGCCGGTGACTTTTGATTGATGAAACTGTCACCGTGTCTGCAAAGTGTACTTTTTATGGGCGCTCGCGCACGGGTGACAAAATGTCATTCGGTGACTCATCCGCCTGTTCGAAATCCACTGCCGGAATGAAGGGGTGACGGTTTGAATTGTTTCAACGTAGCACTTAGTGGTAGGACCAAACCAGGTTTATGGCGTAATATATTATTGACTTCAGTATATCTCTTTTTTACCTTTAACTTTATGTGTATCTTAGCATAGCAGAGTTATGATGCTAAATGAAATATAACTGCACAAATGAATTACGTCGAATTCATTTTAAAACAATTTAGTGCAAAAATACTACGACAAGCTTAAATGTTTTGAATATGTTTACGATTAAATATAATAATACCTGAACTGAAAAAGAGTGCAAACGAGGATTTTAAAATTCAATTAGTTACCTGTGAGTTTGTGAAATATTACTGGAAAAATATGATATTTCATTGCCAGTTCTGCTAATCCAATTTAAGTGCCGATTCAAATTCCATAACTCTGAAATATTATCATTGATTTCTAGCATTCTGACGATTTTGTTTCGACCGTAAAATTCGATATAATCACATATGAATTTCGATTTATTTTGTAGATAAAACATGAGTAAACAGGTCAACAGATACCAGAATCTCTCATAGTGAAACGTTCAAAATAGAGTTTCACATAAAACCTCAAATAGAGCTATGAAAAAAGGACGAGAATAAATTATTTGAATACCGTTCTCGATTTCGAAGAAGGTTTCATGAGATCGATACTAAAATGAAAACCAAATAAATCGCATTAAATTAAGTAGAGCATAGTAAAAACAGTTTTATTTTTAGAGGAAACGTAATATTAAAAAAGCTTACGTTTTTAGAAAATATGATATTAGCGACCATCTCAGGTAGTAAGTAGGTAGTATGCGAGAGGAGGGTTGGTAGAAAGTAGAAGAATGATTAAATCCCTCCATCATTTCCCATGACACATGATGTAGGTATGGAAGGCCTGTAGGGTACCTTTGTGAGTATAAATAACATTACCTTCAAAATACAAAATATTATATTTACAACTTTGCAAAAAAAAGGGGAATAATAAAATTGGACTCGCACGAGCGAAATGTTGAACAAATTATGTATTTTTGTAATTCATGCCATAATCTCGACAGCAAAGCAAAAAAACTAAAACATGTTTTGAAAACAGCACAACCCCTTAAAGTGTAAGCTACGGTGTCTTGAAATTTGTGGTTTTATATGTGATAAAGCATTCACCAAAATAACATAATTAACAGTGAATACAATTATTATTGATTCGGAAAATATGTCGAAGCTTGCAATCGGCAACCTTCATTACAAAGGCCTCCGTGGTCGATTATTAAGACGCTCGACTACGAACCCAGAGGTCGCGGATCAAACCCAGCGTGCGCAAATAAACTTTATTTAATTAATATGTGTCATAACACATTTGATTCATATAAGATAGTATACAGTATACTTATTTGTGACACGTTCCAGAGCGGTAGATACTCTAAGTATCATTCAGAATCGAAACGTTGTTCGAAATGGCTTTAGTCGTGTTTGATGACGAGATCTGAATAGCCAGGAACTTTACAACCTTCTTCTTCCAGTGGGTGAATACACAGAGTTGACATTACGTATATTTTTTGCGTTCTTACTTCATTCTATAGAGATAGCCAAACACAATATCGTCCCGATGAGAGATTATTGTTCTACATTTGAACGTTGCTTTAAATAGTTTTATCTATATCTAGTGACTCGAGCTGAAGGCCAGAGAGGTATTTTCCAAACTTATTCTTTTCCCTCTACATTCTGTCCTCGCTGTCTTCAAGCATCATAACTCATAATATTAATTTTATTGAAGTGCCCTTATGGGGATATTTGAAAAAAAGGCGCTAAACAAATTATCAAAGTATTATTATTTTCCATAAAACGGGTACGCCATAGACTCACAAGCCCTGGGTAATAGACACTATACTCACCCCAAAAAACTGAACAGTTGAAAAAAAAGTTTACCCATTTTAAACAAACAATAAATCCTAGCATTTTAATACACATCCGTACTGATGCAGCAGCAAACAAAAATCTAAAGAAATTAGGCCACAATATCTGTTTTCGATAATGTCATAATTTATCTACATAATTGATTGTGTCTCATTTATTTTTTACGCGTGAAATTATTCTTAGCATGGCATTTTATTTACTGTGATTTTCACTAGTAAACAACCTTTAGAATGGTTTTATATATATTAGAGTATTTCCGGAAAGCATCGCTATTGTATTCATTATTCCATTGTACCGGACATAGCGCAATAAAACCTTTCGGAGGGGTTTCGGCAAAACGGTTCTTGTTTACGGAAGATTATGCGAGAAATGGACCGAATTCTGATATTATTGATGTACAGATTTTATCATAAAGTCGGACGCTTGACATCAAACAACCCGAAAATTAAATTTCAGAAAATTTGAATGAAATATTATGAACATTTTGGGTGTAATCGGGGTTTGCCAGTTGAAATTTTAACAGAAATATTTAACAGTTGTTTGCAGCCTGCAGGATGTAGATGATGTCACTAAGATAGGACTGATTCAATTGGCGAGGGTCTGAGAAGAAGAATATTGAGCTTTGAACCTGAAAAACTTTGGGTTATTTGAAATACTACACGTACATAAGATTTTATAATTTCCTGAAAACTGTTGTGATAATGTTATTCCATGTGATGTACAGGATTCCAAAATTTTAAGAATGTTAACAAACATTATTTTCAAGAATCCGTCGGATGACAGTACAGCTAACAGTACCGCATAGAGTCAAAGTAACGTATTCTCCATAATAATTTGCATGTTGGTAGATACTTGGATTTTACGCTTAGCGGATAACGAAATCCTCAGATTTAGCTCAGCCCAAAATTGATGAAAACCCGAATTCCTTCGATGACTTTCTTTGATACCCGAATAAAAATTGAAGTACATTTAATATTTAGTTCTCAAACGTTCTGGTTAGCTTGAAAAAGGTTTAGCAAACGATTTAAAATATAATAAACAGAAAATGTATTCTGTCCCTAATAAAGGTAGGCATGTTTATGTATTTTTATTATGTACACAGAAATCGCTTTTACTGCGGGTAAATGGTCCACAAAAGCGATTGAACTGAAGACGTTTCCCGTAAAACCGATTTAATGTACAGGCCCATATGAAAAGGATACGGTAAATATATCTGAACCCAATGGTAAAAAACAAGGAAGGTGTGTTATATGTCGTAATAGTGTGTATTTTAACATAAATATCCAAGATATTAGCTCATTTCTGGTAAAAGCCCAGGGCACGGCCATCCCGAAATATCATTTTTTCACACTTTACATAAAATATTCATGGTTGTATTTGGACGAGTCTTATTTCTTGGTAATTATTATTTTTTTCCAATGAACCCAGACTGGAATACAATTATGTAACGTTTTTTTCAGCTTAACGTGTTATTTTTAGTATTGAAATTTGACATAAATGTTGTCTTCATGATGCTTGCACTGTGCATACAAGTGTTAATACTTTGGAGAGGCGGGTCGAGATTTCAAGGGTTCGCTCGACACGGTTTTTGGAAGTTACACAAACATCGTATATATTTGAGAATAGTTTTACTGTACAGAGTGTTTGCACAGTTTTTGAAAGCGTTAAATCCACAGACACCTTTTCTTAAAAACAGTAACCCAGCCCTTGGTTCTTTACATTGGCACCAAATATGACCTAGCATTTTAACTGTTTACATTTCTTACTTCGTATTGCTGCTTTTCTCTGCTAATAGCAGAACTCTGAATGCGTCTCCTGAGGTGGCAGTTTTCTGATGACAGTTTTACTAGCTGCCTCGGTGAGTTTTTATTCAAATTGAGTTGCCTGGCTTAGGTGCCAGCCAACCTTTCCGGTACATGTTTTCATAATCATGATTCGTCCTCCACACTTCCACTAGCCTAGACTATCTAGCCCGTTAAGGAAAAATGAATAAAGAAATAAGATAGACAGTCGATGAGCTCACATCCTAGTCAAATGGCTCGCCATACATTCTTATGGAATGGCCCGCCATAACCGTTATCGGCGTTTCTTTACCTCTGTTTTCCGATAGATAACTGAAAGTCTCCCGAACGGGTTGACTGTCGCGGGGGGAGGGAATATTCTGAATGCTAAAATGTCAACTGAAGCTGAAAATACGTCGTGAAAAGAAAGTAACTAGTCAAATTATATGCTAATGGAAGATATTTTCAGAATCACCATGGTGAAATACCATCGATACCCATATGAATAATTATGTTGATGTGAAAGACCAACCACTTTAAAAAAAACATTTCTTCAAATGTTTGGAGACAACAATTTAATATCTTCATTGCCCACCAATTTATTCACTAACTTTTAGCGCTATAACTCTTGGAGAGCCTTGACTGCTTTTAAGGCACACCCCTATTCCTGTTAGTCTTCTGCTGTCTACCTCTAGTTTCTTATTTCTAAGAATAGGGTATTTGCTTTCACAGCTCCTATCGCTCCGTCGTCGATCAGACTTATTACAAAGCAATCTGTTTTGTAATCTTGCTACTTTTAATTTCAAAGCTTGATAGCTCATGACGTAAGCAATTTTGCGAGCTGAAAACATTAGAATTCACTCAGAAATTTCAAGCAAAAACAAGCGCAAATGCAAGTTCATCATCTCACTATTTTAATAAGTTTTCAGAATAATTTCATTCGAGTCCCAAAATTGACGAAACGTATAAAGAAGTAAAACTAGCAGGCTCCACACTGAAAAGTAACGAACCCCGTAAAGGGAATTATTTATTTTCCTTATTCTCCTTTATTATTTCGACGAGTTCACTACTGATTTTCCCATGACGTCTCCTAAGACCCCCGAGAGACGGCAGGTTTATGATTAGAAGTGCTTTTATTGTGGTTTTGAATATTAATGTGGTTTTCCGATCGTTTGTGTAATACTGCTGTAATTTATGAGCTTAATTAATGTCCGGGCTACAGCACTTGACCTTGGCAATATTGCTATTTTTGCAAGAGGTTTATACGGGCAGAAATATCGCACATGAAAACTGTGGAAGATGTCTCGATACTATGAACTTATTCCGACCGACTTCAGACCGGCTAGGATTTCATTCAATGAATGAAAACAAAACAACCCAACAAAATGAAATTACAAAACCACAAACTCACAAAACTACCGAACTAAAAAAATGTTATTTTTTGTTTTCGTGTTTGCTTTGTAGAACTAGGTTTGTTTTGAGATTACTAAAAACTAACCAAAATAACAATCATAATTTATGAAAACAGTTCAAAATGCATATTTTTATTGATAAAAGTCGATGTTTTCTCTAAAACAACTTCGTCATTGGAGTATCATAAACCTCTGACTTTGGGATAAATTATCCCCCCCCGGGAAGTCGCTATTGTCGTCTTGGTGGATATTTATTGTTAGAAATGGAAAGCCATTTGGTATCGATTGTGATGTGAAGATGTCGATAATTGGATCACGGTGGGGCGAGGAATCAAATAAAATGTAGCATTTATAAAAAAGATCTGCTGATGGAAGATTTTAAGTGAGTGGGACACGTGTGCCTCCATTTAAAAAAGTAATTTATTTTTCAAATGTCTTTTTTGAAAGCAACAATATTGT
Source organism: Drusus annulatus (assembly GCA_022651775.1). Classification (NCBI taxonomy): domain Eukaryota; kingdom Metazoa; phylum Arthropoda; class Insecta; order Trichoptera; family Limnephilidae; genus Drusus; species Drusus annulatus. The sequence goes on from JAGWCC010000850.1 coordinate 65,728, forward strand.
TTGAATGAAGGCAATATTTAATTGAAAATAAATGAATTTTACTAAAGTAGCTTTTGTAAGTACGACTTTCGGGAATAGTAATAGATACAAGTGATTTGTATTTTAGAACAATTTTTTTTTGATTTAAGATCACTTTGAATAAAATTCTTATTTTAAAGGTAATTATTGGTAGGAGCCGTGAACGCGGTGGCATGTTGAAGAATTCCAGAGCCGCTCATTATTAAAGGGAAATCAGTTAAAATATCGTTATTTGATGGGTTAAATTCGTTTCAACCACCCGGTAGTGCATTATGTAAACCACGATAGGCCTGGTCTGAACGAATTCTCAATTTCGTATTATTTTTTAATCGAATTAGTTTTCATTACAGAGGACACCTAAATGAATCTGTTTTTGCATAAAAAATATATTGCTTCTACGTAGTAGTTCCCGGAGCCAAATAGTTTACCCCTGGACAACGGAGGCCTCCGAATTACAATATAATATATTATCAAGTATCGAGGAATTGTTCAAAATTGAAAATAATAGAGATATAACACATCTTTCCGCGGAAGTGTTACAGTGCCCGATGGTCGCTACTATGATATAAACTATGACATACAAACTTTGAGTTTGAATGGAAAGGCTTGAATCAATCTTACTAAAACAATCTTACTTCGTACTTTTCTTTGCCCTTTTTGTGCTAAAATCACTTACTCGTTTTGCTAGTAGCAGTTTGTGAGTTGAAGTGGTGACATCGAAATGTCTTTGTTTACTTCCTTGTGACTGTTTTATGCAGGGGCATCAATTATGCTATGTTTGTCCTTCTCTATCAAATGGACAGTATACGGAGGAATAAAAAGACACGTTATCCGGACGTCTTCTTTGTAAAGAATCTTGAAACAATTTATTTCAGACTACAAGGCTATTAAGAATTTTTCGTCTATTAATTATTCCCAATTATTAAAAGATATTTCTTTGACACAATTTAAATAAAATACATTTCTAAAGCTCGTTTCTAGCACAAATCATTTAATAAATAAAACAAATGGAAAAGAATTTTGACGACCTCCGTGGTCGAGTGGCTCGAGTATGAACCCAGAGATTGTGGGTTCAAACCCGGCGTGCGCAAATAATTTTTGTTTAATTAATATATGTCATTACATATTTAATTCATATAAACCAATATATATTTGCGGCACGTTCCAGAGTGGTAGATACTCTAAGCATCGCCCTGGTAAAAGACCACCATTCTAAATCGCAAAGTTACTTGAAATGGCTTTAGACGTGTTTCGTGACCAGATCTGAATAGCCAGGTACTCCCAACCATCATCTGCCCCATCTTCTTCCCCTCTGCACTACCTTCAGCCTCACAGCATACCCCAATTGGGGCTGCCAAATCTCACTGGCTCTAGACAGTTGGGACTCTTGTGCGGTATTTACTATTAAAAAAATGATGCATCAAAAGAGATTTCTATTTTGATTTAAATATATTTTTAGTTTGCTGTAATAAAAGCACCATTCAGAATCGAAACGTTGCTTGAAATGTCTTTAGCCGTGTTTGATGACCAGATCTAAATAGCCTTGAACTTCCCAACTTTCATTTTCCTCAACTCCTTCCCCTCTCCACTACCTTCAATATCACAACATACCCCGATGGGGATGCCGTAATCCCACTGGCTCCAGATAGTTGGGAGCAGATAGGGATAGATTGGTATTCACAGTAAGAATATATATAAATATATTTATTTACAAAACTCAACAGTTTAAAAAAAACTTCTAAATATTTGTGTTGTAATTGTTCTACAGGTGAATATGCTTTTCCAAAAGTGTATTTAAATAAAGTGTTTTGTAGGAAAATTAACGATTTTAGAAAAATCAATAATGTAGTTTCTATTTTAAACGACAAGGACGCCTTGGAAAAAAGCGGAAGCGTAATTTTTTATTTGAAGATACGAGTATTAAGGGTAAACTTATTTTTATAACAGAATATTTCGGAACAATTCCAAATGTAATAAAATAACTAGATGACTAGAATTAGGACCTTTCTATCATTGAATCGTTCGATTTATCGTAGAGGAATGAAGAGTGGGCAGAAAAAAGATTATACCAAAATCCTGGCTATGATGGATTATCATGTATTAGTGAAAATTTAAAAAAAATCATCATTTTCACATGGCTATATAAATTTTCTCCGTTGAAATGTGTCAATGTTGAACGATAATTTTCTTTACAAAAGTGGATTTTTGAAAAGAGGTTTGGTTTATCTCCGAAAGACATAGATTCTCATATTGTTTTATAAAAGTAATGTTGATGTCAAAACAAATTAATCCTGCATCGTGTACGTGTTATTCAAATTCTCAATAGGAAAGCCCTATTTATTACCTTGTTAGTATAATGAATAAATATTAATAGTATTATCACGAGAAAATAACTTAAATGTGATGGATATCCCCAATATAGGCTGCTTTAAACTTTGAAAATTTTGCAGGAAACGATAATTTACAGTACTTAAAAAAACTATTTTTTTCGACAACATACTCGACTTCTTGCCTGTTAAAATCGGGAAACGATCTAAAAATAATTCTTACTTACATTTGTTTTTTTTTAACAACTAGTACTGATTACCGCGCCGTTTTGGCCATCGCGACTGCGGCTCCTAGTAATTGGTTTACTAGAAACAATAAAAAAAAAACAGTTTTAAAATAAATATTCAAGATACTAGACAAAAGAAGTGGACATTTTTATCATCAGATTATGAATTAAATCAATATTTAAAAGGAAACTTTTAAATTGTTAAAATAAGTTTTTTTACAAATGTTAAATCAATATTGAAAAGAAAACTGTAATAGATAACATCAAGCGGTATCGTCCTTTTTGGTAAAATAATTCTATGGAAATCTTGTGGTTGTTAGTGGTTTATTGGTTTATTTTTTATGTTCCTTACTGTCTGGGCGTAATGAAGTGAAGTGGAGAGATTTTTTTATGTTTCAACGGACGACAATTAGGAAATACTTAACGCAATTATATTTATTTTTTACTGTCGTGTTTTAAAAAATGCCTTATCTCTATCGTTTTCTTCTCTTTTAGACAGTAGGGTCAGATACCTGTCAGTCGCATTTACTTAAACAGACCAGCGAGAATACCAAAGTTTCATCTACTTAAAAGTTTTATCGGTATGTACCTACCTGAGTTCACAAAATATTTTCTCCAGACAAGCAGAAAGCAAGACATAAAATTTAGTTATCTACCCTAAAAACACCGCATTATATATTCGAAAGTTATAAGTGAATATTGCTAGTGTACATTATTTTACACTGGTAGGTGCTAGCTCCACGGACATAAATCAGAAGTAAGTATGGCGATACGGGCGCAGGAACCATTCGGCAATATCTGGGAGAGACGTTACTGAATTATGGTTTGGAAACACCATAAACATCACCATCCATATACGAGTACCATGGGCATTGCTGGAGTTACGGAGAACACGTATCAAATGTTCTTTTTTAAGGTTACTGTACTATTTGCAAACGCTGGATTTTTGCGTGGCTGAAAGATTGTCTGTTTTTCGTGTTAGGATTTGATTAACAAATCCATTAAAATATGTTGAATGTGACAAAGTCGATATAGCTTATATTAGATTATCAAACTGGCAAAGGTTGGTGGATTGACGGAGGATTGGTAGAGGAATGCAGAAAAGGATGACTTAGATCTACCTTACGCATATAATAATAATAATAGGTTTATTCCAGAAGGTATGCAGGTATTGTGCAATGCCATATTCCATAGTTTATTCCAGAAGGTATGCAGGTATTGTGCAATGCCACATTCCATAGTTTATTCCAGAAGGTATGCAGGTATTGTGCAACGCCACATTCCATAGTTTATTCCAGAAGGTATGCAGGTATTGTGCAATGCCACATTCTATAGTTTATTCCAGAAGGTATGCAGGTATTGTGCAATGCCATATTCCATAGTTTATTCCAGAAGGTATGCAGGTATTGTGCAATGCCACATTCCATAGTTTATTCCAGAAGGTATGCAGGTATTGTGCAACGCCACATTCCATAGTTTATTCCAGAAGGTATGCAGGTATTGTGCAATGCCACATTCTATAGTTTATTCCAGAAGGTATGCAGGTATTGTGCAATGCCACATTCCATAGTTTATTCCAGAAGGTATGCAAGTATTGTGCAATGCCACATTCCATAATTTAAAAAAAATTAAAACGTAGAAAACTCCACTATCTTATACGCATATTGAGGGGCGACAAATCAGCCAACTGAATAAGAAGACTGATTGAACATTTGGTAGAGGAAGATGCCGCAGCTCATGGTGGCTTCAAAACATACATAACTGGTTCAAGTACAGTTCCGGGACGCCGTCTGCAGGGTAAAGATTGCCTAATGATAGTCCCTTAGGTGATATTTTATAGAAATGGCGCTATGTGAATTAGTCAAGTATTATTACTAGCGTTGGGAAAAACTTCAATGTTTTGTGAATGCTTCCCGAATTGTTAGTTATTTAAAATGAACCCTTCGAAGTCAACACTTTAATTGAAGTCGAACTCGCAAAAAAGAGATTTGAATTTATCCGCTTATTTGTTCAGTTCTTTTTGGAACCGGTTCCTCGCAGAAAAAGCACATGCTAGTCGGTAGAGTTTAAAAAGTGAAAAGAACTGGAACCGGTTCCTTGCCAAAATAAAAAGTACTAAAATGAATGAAGGCTAAAATGAACTACCACCTTCAATTGAAATATTTGTTCAACGAAATGAATGAACGCTAACATGAACTACCGACTTAATAATCGAACTCCATTGTATGTTTTTTTGTGGCACAAGAGTTTTTACAAACCAGAGTCAGTGGGATTGAAGTTTGCTCAATATGGGAATTTTGTAAGGCTGGATGATGTACGAGTAGATAAGAGAAGAAAACGGGAAAGAGTCAGGTTGGGTATTACCATCTTCTGTCTTTTTCTTTTTTCCTAAGCTTACAAACAACCCGAAAATATTTCCATCGATTAAAACTACCATCGTTAAAAGCCAAGAATGTTGCTCCTACAATGATGGAGGATTTGGCTAGCAGAGAATTCAAGCATCGGTCACTTACCGGTGAATGGCCTCACTGACCAGACTTACCAATTTCTGTAAATGATAATTCAAAGGTACACCGGCTCAGATAAATGAGATCAAATCGGCATTGCTACAGTCAATATATTAATAAATAGAAAATAGAGAATTGGATAAGCCAAAATCTGATGTTAGACTATTTAAATAAAAAAATCTTAAGTAATCACTACATTTTGATAATCTCACGCTGTGTCCTATAGTTTTACCTTCTTGTGCACGGGCGAGGTAGCTGCTAACAAAACTTTGCCTTTCCTATCATAAAAATAAAATGTTGCTGATTTATGAAATTTATTCGGAATCATGTACGGTTGTGTTTTTTTAGAAAAATTGAGAAAGAATTCGAGGGAAATTGGATTTAGTTGTTGCATATTTTGCAGTACCGACCAAATGTCACTAACAGAACACGGTATTAGCAATTGATATTTTTTCTAAAAAATTGGGTACACGATATACGTGGGCAGATTCATTAGTATTGTCGAAATAATTCATTTTGATTAGCCAATAGTCAAGCGAATAAATTGATTAAAATCATTAATTTGGTAGTCGATGCGAATATGCGGGTTTTTACAACACCCCAGTGATTTAGAGCAGTCGCTCGGCTGGCGGAAGATCCCATGTATAGATGTTAAAAATAAATAAATTATTTGAATTTTTTAAATCTTATACCACATAATTATTTAGAGACATTTTACAAGTCTAAAGATACGTGTTGCACGGTGAAACCAGTTCGGTCAATAATTAGATTTTAAATACAAAAATCATTCACTAACATGCATATAAAAAGCACGAGAACTTTTCCAATTAGGGAGTTAATTATCATTAACTAGAAACTAGACATTGTACATTTATTCAATTTATATTATATCTGTTAGTATTAAGTAAAAAATGTTCATTTAAAAAAATAACAATAAAATAAAAAATATATATATCTACCAGGTACTAACAATATTAAAAAAAATGTACATAACCATTGTATTATCACAGGGTGTGGCAAGACGTACCCGACAGACTTTTTCTTGGAGTAAAAAATATAGATGTCGTTTTGGTCTCTGGTCTTAAATTATTTTTTTTCAATTCTGTCACATGTCGTCACTGGTCATTCAGCCGAGAAACCGTTTTCTTTTGCTTGAGGAAACAAAAGCATTTTGAGAAAAAATGGACCAATTCTCTTTTAGTAACCTCAACCGTGTACAAATGTTGGTCCGCATTTAGCGTGTGTTCCGACTACGCGCCGGTTTCGAAGTATCTTTGCAAAACGTATATAAGTATTGCGGCGAATTTCGAGACGAACACAGTTGCATTAACATCACGATGAAAGAGTAGGGGGGGCTTATTGGCCCGGAGCTCTGTATGCCATAATTACGCAAGTCACAGTTAGTTGCATTGTTTGCACAGTGCACACAGCATGTTTCAAACTTATTATTCGACCGCAGAAAAGAATGCTCATTTTGAAAAGGAAAAAAAACTTTCGGTTGTCTTAGTTTTTTTCGAACCAATGAATAAAAAGAAAACAGAAACTATTAAAACTATTAAAATACTTTTCAAACATTCTAACATGTGAAAACATGTCGTGTCTTTTTCGCTAGTAGAAATAGGTAGGCGTTAGCGAGACAAAAGGTGATACTTCAGCGGCTTTTCATCGCCGTCAGACATGTATGAAAGTGCACGATTACACAAGTACGCGTTGTTCGGTTCAACTCTATTTATGCGACCTATACCTATTTTCAACTCCTTTACATTTAGTTTTTCATTTAATTTGTCCAGCAGTGATAAATAGGGTTTTTAACGACATTAATCATTAACTAAACGAATATAAGTTATGAAAGAGCTCAAGTTGTCGGAAAACTAAAGCGAATACAATTACTCATGGCGACACGGACGTCATTCGCAGAAAGCTTTTAAGCTTTTTAGCCCGGAAGTGTGATGGTTGTATGATAAACGATATTCTATATTATTGTGAGGGATGTATTCTGTAGACGTCCGGCTCCTCCGAGATTCGTTTCCATTGTGCTGGATGCTGCAGTAACGAGGAGCGATGCGTTACATCGAAGTTAAGTTCACCTCTGTGGCGTAGTTGTGTTTACGATGTAACTTCTATTTGTACATTGTAGTAGCATATTACAGGGATTATATCGCGAGTTAACTTTTATTAATTTTTAATAAAATGAATGCGTTGATGAAAACACAATATTTATTTAAATTAGAAAAACAGTACAAGTTAGATTAATTACAATTTTCAAATGGAGAATCTACAACAAACTAGACGCGTAGTCTCTTTAACTGAAGGTCGTAGATTAACGTCTTGTGGGATGTTGCGGTCCCTTTTATAAGTGATATCGTTGCTGGAGTCGTGTGCAGTCTACCTCCGGGTCCATTGTAGATGATAGTGTATTCGGTGTTGTTGACACGGCTAGATAAGATGCACAACCGGATTCATGTTATCTTAGGGTCGGGGGCAGTATATGGTAGTTAACACGCGCAAGAGTATTTATTCTGTCTGAGCATTGTGGATGTTTTGTAGAATATTTTAAAAATACATGTCTTAATTGTGTATTATTTAAATTACATATATAATTACTATACATACTGATCTACTGTCAGAAGATTTTTGAGTGTGCAAAAGTTAATCAATTTTGCAATTAGTAGGTAGGTATTTTGAACGTTTTAAACTGTAGGTAGGTTTGACCTCTGGTGTACCGGGACGCTCAACCTACCAGGAAAATCCACCAGAAGTCACTGAGTGTGAAAATATTCTAAATTTTAAAAATAAATGAGGAAATGTATTGCCAATTAACATTAATGTATGTGTGTAGGTTTATTGATTAAATTATCTTTTAATGAGAAAAACACAAAAATCCTGGTTACGAATAATATGACAGTATTTGCAAAACTCCTACTACCATCATTATAAGGGAAAAATATTGCTTGTGCAATGATGGAGGCCTTGGCGAGCAGAAGAATTGAATCCAAAACGCCTGAGTGGGAACCCAATGCATTTGTCAACTCAGCCATTAACTGGTAAAAATTAGAGCAAACCACGATGTAATCTAACTTAATTTAAATAAAAAATAATTTTGTTTTAAGCCACTTTATTTATACACATATAACAATTCGACCGGTTTCGGTTAGACATAAACTAAGATTAAATATAGAGTAATACAGTAGACAAAGAAATTATTGAAAGAGACAAAACATTAATATAAACAGGACAAAGCATCAGAGAGGGGGTGGTAATGGACTAGGTAGAGAGGTAGGGGGATGGGAAGAGGAGAAGGGGAACATTCTTAAAATTGGACTTTTAGTTAATTCTAATTGTTTGTTTAAAATTTGGCAATTATTATTATTATTTGATTTTGAAATTTCTAATGCTTCTAGATTGTTAAGGCGCAAACCTATTCCATTTTTATGAAATATTTGTACACCTGTATTTTTATTAAAAGTATGGTTAGTTTTAATTAAATGTTCGGCAAATTCGGAAAAACCTATACTTGTTAAACATCTAATGTGTTCTTTGACTCTAATGTTTACATTTCTCGCGATTTTACCTATGTAAATTGCCGGGCAATCGTTACAGTTAAGTTTATATATGCCAGAATGGCTTAAAGAATCTTCTTTATCTTTAGAATTGCTTAAAAATTTTCCTAAATTATTGTTGGTGTAAAAAGCTGGTCTTATTTCTGATGGGAGTTTAGATGTGCAAAGGGTAGAGAAGTCACCTATATACAAAATTCTGCGCCATTTAGGAGTTAAGTTAATATTATTATTAGATGGTAGATCATTATAGATAAATTTATTTGTTGCAATTCGGCGAAGTTTTTTTGATAAAATTTTATCAATTATATTATGGTCGTATCCGTTATTATTAGCTATTAGTTTGATTGTAGAAAGTTCATTGGCGAAATTATTATTAGATAGTGGGATGGTGACTAATCGGTGAATCATGCTGTGAAAAGCGGAGTGTTTATGTGACCTAGGATGGTTTGAGGTATTATGGATTATGGTGTCGGTGAATGTAGGTTTTCGGTAAATGTTGAAGTTAATTTTGTTGTTAATAATAGATAAAGAAAGGTCTAGGAAATTTAAACTGGAATTTATACCTATCTCTAATGTGAACTGGATCTGTTTATGGAAGGAGTTGAGGAGTGATAGGAAGGTATTTAACTGACGCTCTGTACCTGTCCAAATGCAAAATATATCATCGACATAACGTTTCCATAGAAGTACATTTTTTAGCAAAGGGGATTTGCATTAAAAAATCTTATTTTCTAGGTTGTCCATAAAAATGTCAGCAAAAAGAGGGCTAGTTGGAGCTCCCATGGGTAAACCCTCTTTCTGCTGGTATATAACATCATTGAATTTAAAATAATTTTGGTTCAAACAAACATTAAATAGTCGAGTAAGATCATTGGCAAGGTCATTGGATAAATTAGAAGTATTCAGTAGGTTAGATATTAAGAATTTGCCGAACATTTAATTAAAACTAACCATACTTTTAATAAAAATACAGGTGTACAAATAATTCATAAAAATGGAATAGGTTTGCGCCTTAACAATCTAGAAGCATTAGAAATTTCAAAATCAAATAATAATAATAATTGCCAAATTTTAAACAAACAATTAGAATTAACTAAAAGTCCGATTTTAAGAATGTTCCCCTTCTCCTCTTCCCATCCCCCCTACCTCTCTACCTAGTCCATTACCACCCCTCTCTGATGCTTTGTCCTGTTTATATTAATGTTTTGTCTCTTTCAATAATTTCTTTGTCTACTGTATTACTCTATATTTAATCTTAGTTTATACTTATACGTTCCTGATGAAGGTTAAGTCTAACCGAAACCGGTCGAATTGTTATATGTGTATAAATAAAGTGGCTTAAAACAAAATTATTTTTTATTTAAATTATAATGTCAAGCTACAAAGTTTTTGCTTCCTTCGAAAATTTAATCTAACTTAAGTTGAGTAAACAACAGTTGTTTGGTTTGTGTTCTTGTAAAACAAATGGTTTGGAAAATAGCAGTATAAGTAGGTACTATTCATAAAATTCTCCAACAAGAAAAGAAAATGGTCCTAAAATTTTCACCTATTACCTATCATGAGTTAATTTTTTTAAAATATTTAAATAGTGACTTGAGTTTCACACAATTCCGCCAATTGACTTCCACACCATTCAGCTTATTAACATTCACGCCATACAGTTTATTGATATCCACACCATCTAGATATTTGACTTCCACACCATCCAGTTTATTGACTTCTACATCATCCAGCTAAATGACTTTCTCACTATACATTTTATTGACTCCCACACTATAGAGTTTATTGAGTTTCACACAATTCAGCCTATCGACTTCCACATCATCTAGCTTATTGACTTCCACATCATACAGTTTATTAACTTTCACGTCAAACAACTTATTGACATCCACACCATCCAGCCTATGGATTTCCACACCATCTAGCGTATTAACTTTCATGCCATACAGCTTATTGACATCCACACCATCCAGCCAATTGACTTCCACACCAGACAGCTTATTAACTTCCTCACCATCCAGCTTATTGACTTCCACACCATCCAGCTATTGACTTCCACACCATCCAGCTTAATGACTTTCACACCTTACAGCTTATTGACTCCCACACCATAGAGTTTATTGAGTTTCACACAATTCAGCCTATTAACATCCTCACCATCCAGCCTATTGAATTTCAGACCATCTAGTTCATTGACTTCCACACCATCCAGTTTATTTACTTCCACACCATACAACTTATTGACTTCCACACTGTACAGCTTATTTACTCCCACACCATACAGCTTATTTACTTTCACACACCCCATCGCCCTGAAGGTTTATCTATTCATGTTATACGTTCTGCCTTATTGTTATTGGGGACTCTTTAAACAGTTGGTATATTACTTTTGATACGTTTATGAGAAAAGAAGAAAATAACATTCCAATGTTTTTTTCCAAATTTCTTTGTATTTCATAGTTTCGCTGTATTCTCCACACTTCTCTCATCTGTATTTGTTCCATTGGATGCGAGGAAGTGGAGTGCTCTCCTGCTGAAACTTTTTATTCTCTTAGCTTTCAATTGTTTAATGGAATTCCAAATGGAAATGACTCGAGAGCTATGAGCAAAGTTATATTTGAGATAATAAACTTGCTGCAGTGAAACCCTTTTAGAATGCGTTTAGTGTACTGACACTCTGTTCAGTTCTGTATACTCGGTTTACGTAATTATGCACGGTGTACAAATTAGAGATTGGAGTGAAATAATCAATTAATTGGTAATAAATACCATGATGCGAAAATTAAATTGATAGCACACGTTTATTTTTGCTTTGAGTTGTGTTGTGCGTTGGACGAAATATAAAATAAAAACGAAATAAGTTTTTAGAATGATGGTTTTGATGACTTCTTTATCCGACCGAGTGTTTATGAGTAAAAGTAACGGCAGATGATACCGTAATAAGATAAATAATACCAAACGCAAAACCGATTACAAAACGACTTCCAATATGGAAGAGAAATTAACTTATTAAGATAATGAATTTTCGCGACCCAGTTTTTTTCCTCGACTTTTTTAGGGGGTAGCAAAATATTTTCATAGTACGATATTCGAATTTTATTTTGGATTTGATATGGTAAAAGAGTTTCAACTGATCGTTGCCAGTGAGACTACGGCATCCAAAATTTGAAGATGTGTATGTAGCTGAAGGGAGCTGAGGCTTGGGGACATTCCTGCTCTTGCAGTAAATATCCCCAAGTGATGATTCCACACCGTAAAGTTGATTCTGCGAGTGACAAGTAAATAATTCGTAATGTACTCACAGGAACAAAATATTTCAATTTGTATAGTCTACCTACTATTGTCAGCCTGCTACAAATTTTGCTAACTTGGATGTTTCATTTAAAGTTGTAATCAACAGTCACTTCCAAATAAACGTATTCATTCACCAGTTCAATACATCCACATGTGCATGACTGCAAAACGTATTGATGAATACAGGTAAAGTAATGGAATATTATTTTAGGCTCAATCAAAACTGTAGCATGTGGAGACCTAATGTGCATCAATTTGTTTAAAAAAATAAATTATAATTAGGCCTGCGCCATGAGACCATTTTAGCAGAGCCGTGAGTCTAACCGTCTAGTTGCATGCGTTGATTAGCAATATATAATTGTTCATCTGATATGACTAGCGGCGTATGGTCCGCATATATAAAATGTTTAACATGTTTAAATAGTTTTTTTTTAAAATTATTGATACAAATACAATATAAAGCGTCGGTCCTAAAATTGAACTCTAGAGGACACCAGTACACATAACACCAAAGACATTTTCAAAAAAGTATCATTCGAATAGTTTTGGTTTGAAAATCAAATTATTACAGATCTGATATTGACTTGAATACAAATTAAATTCCCTATTTTTCTGTTACGTTTGATTTTCACCCATGGTTGCATATCTTTTGTTGCTAAAAAGTCCCCGGAAAGTGGCAGAGCGGTTCTGGTCTCCCGTCGGGTGGTCCGCGGTCTTGCCAAATCACGTACACGTTTCACACTGAGCGCATCTGGTTCGATCTTTACAGCACTTGTACGAATGTCCCGTCATCTAGCAATTGGAACACACGGTGAGTCCCATAAAGTCTCTAACGCGGCACACGACCCAGTCAACGAACTCTCGCTGACTCCGGAATATTGTCTGCTCTTTTCTTCCTGCTGCGCAACTTATCGCCCGGTTTTAACTTCCCACCACACTTCACTGCTAGCTTACACATGTAATCACTGCACTAATTACTGACATTCGCCAGTACCCGCACAACACACTTCGACTAAAAAAATAAATACATTTCACAATAGTTGAACGAAGCACATATAGTTACTTTAAAAGTGTATATATAATATTTAAATTTACATTTTAGTATGTGTAAAAATCAAGTTTAGTTTTAGAAAGCCTAAAATCATGACAACTTCTCGTAGGATAATTGTGACATTATATATAATATGATTTAACAGATATTTAGGGAGCATGTTATTTTGAAGCCTGTAAATCATCGTTAAAGTATTACATATTATATGTCCTATTACGTCATATTTAAATTTCGTCACATAATTTGAACTCAAGTAAAAGTATTGCATTTCAAAATCATCCTCATCCCCCTATTTTGTATAACCCGCAGTTTATTATTTTGGGCTTCGTTACATAAGATTAAAACATTGTGACCCCCACCCCTCCACCCCTCGTGGTCCTTCGGATGCCTGCGGTACCTGATCAGCCCGACGCATCGGTGGACTTCCTCTGCTTCTTTAATACTGTGTTTGTTCGGTAATGTGTTTAATTATTTATCATCATAATGTAATCGCTAGGTACGTGGTGCACCACACCTACATTTTATCCTCTACTATAACTTTTTACCCACAGCTATTTTATTGAGACGTTGTATTAATAAACCACTTTAGTCTTTCAACCAATTCATTGCAAAAATGATAAACATGAACTAATAGTATGATAATACTAACTGAAATATAGTTTATATATCATGGGGTTACTGCCAATTGGTAACATTATATTTCAGGTATTTTGAATTACTGATTATGTTAACGTTTGGTCCTCTCTTATGTCGTTAAGGATCAGCATCCAAAAGTACTCACGTTTTGGCTTTCTATTCTACTATGATCGCGCTTTTGGTGTATCTGGTCCAGTCATCTGTAATAAGCTTCCCCCAAAACTTGTCAACATACAGAACCTAGCAGAGTTCAAACGGGTCTTAAAAACCAAATTGTTTAAAAATTCTTCACACAAAACGTAACTTATTAAAATTTGATTTCTTTAAAAACGTCCCTTATTTGGTTTGTTTCGGTTTTCTCCTTACTTCTATCATTACAACTCAATGTCCTCACCATGTACTGAAAACCATATACTCATTGTCATCAAATATTTATTGTTCTTTTGTTACTTGTTATATTTACACTGTTTGCATTTTTAGAATCGTTTACTTGTAATACTTGAATATTAATGTTTTAAGTACCAACATATATTTTTTTAATTAAATATTAACATACAAAATACATTAGGAATATTAATCCTAAGGAGTTAAAAAAAACTCATTCTTATTAACTGTCCTCAATTTAATTTCCTTTTCTTTGATTTGACAAATATGTTACTATGAATTCATACGTTTCATCTGAATTTTTACACCCTTAGCTTCTGGTAAATTGTTTTTTTAATCTGTTGGTGTACACATATAATGTTATTCCCATATCTGAACCATTTTCTCTCATGATTTATGATAACGATCATAATTTTAGATAGTTTTAATTTGTATACATATTATATATTATTTTCTCGTTGTTAGTTAGTCTTATTAGCATAATTATTAATGTATGAAATGCACTTGAGGTGAAATATCACAAAACTGGGCTATATAAGTTCAATATTATTAATATTATTACGAAAAACTACAAGTTATTTATCTGTTAATTTTATACGGGTAGTTACAAAAAAATCTAAGGTTTCTAGTGAAAATAATTCTTTAACAGTAATATTTTTAATTCTTTATGAAATGCATACTGGAATTTCAAGAAAAAAGTTCAAAAATACCTTAGGTGGTTTTCAAACTGTACCTTTTATTTGAAATTTTAGTATGTTTTTAATATAAATTACAGGATTACAGTTTAAAAATTGCATTCACTGGAAAACTTAGAAATTTTTGTAAGTCGTCATAGAAAATTTGCAGATAAATGATTAGTTGTATTGCTTGTATTAGAATGCTACAAAGTGACGTTTAGTGTCAGTCTTGAGTGCCGACCCTTAAGTACAATTTTAAGTACTGATTTTTATTGAAAATCTTTGTGCCTTATTATAATTACTAGACAAAAAAAATATTGTAAAAACACAATAACAAAATAAAAGTAAGCTAATCAAGGAAAAAGCGAATTCTAATGAATTAAAAAAAAACATTAAGAAACTTTCCCATAAACTGACTTTATAGTGGATACCCCCAAACTTTGAACATAAATTTACCCAAAAACAAGTTTTCCTAATTTACCAACTCTTGTCAGTAACTCCACGATATAATGGACTGACTAATATCCACATTTCCTCAGAGGCAGTTAACCAACCTAGCAAATGGAAGCCATGGACATCGATGGTAAGTTGGTTTTGCACCTAGGAAGTATCAGAAGCCTGTGTCAGCGTCGTGTAATAACCCGGGACACGGAATCCCATCTCAGCCAGGATATCAGGAATTGAAATAAGTTAACTCTTCACAAGTAGTAGTGTAATAGAATTTTATACAAGATATCAAAACACGCGGACAAAATAGGAATAAACAATCCCAATAAAAAAAATGTCTAGTTCAAGTTTGATCTCGTTTCGCTAGCAACAAAGTATAGTGCTTAATTAGAATCCCAATAATTTAGGTACCATTCAATGAGATACGTGATGGATTTCGCTAACAAAAACAGTCATAAAATTGATCGAAAAACATTCACGTTTTTGATTTGAATAAATCCCACCAACAATAATAATCATTTGGCCCAAAGGAAGGAGCGGTGTCGGGTCGGGTGTCTGTTTAATATGCATGTCAGAAAACATTCGGAGAAAATTAAAGCCTCGGAGATAGGGGGGAGCGATGAGATTCGTAAATCGAAAATCGCTCGCGTATTTCTATGAAATGCTTCGAGGACGTAGCTGCCTCGGATTGCGAACAGCAGAGGATAGGTTGTTGTGAAAATCCAGTTTATTGTGTATTTGTATTTACAAGATGTCTAATTACTGATGTATCAAAGATTATGATGGAATGATACAAGGCCGAACTACTTATGTTTAATGTGGTTTCGGGAAAGGACTTAATAAACTATTATAAATAAGACAGTTAAATTGGGGAATAAATTAATATGTGTTGTATTTCTTAAATTTATTTTTTTAAATAAAGAAAAACATTCTCGCGTTATGAATAACCTGAAAATATTTGGAAAACTCCTACTGCCATCACAATAAGCGGAAGATGTAGCTTGTGCAATGATGGAGGACTTAGCTAGCAAAATAATTGAACCCACGGCGCCCGGATTGAAATCCGACGCGTTAGTCCATTCACCTACTAACCGGTCACACACTCAAGTTAATTAAGTAGAATTATAACCAAAAGAAACCTGCATTGTAAAATGTCATTTTTACTGTAAGAATATGAATCACCATTATTTGCTACGGTAATAAATAATGTTTATAATAAATCCTCCATAATTCTTTCACAATTGGTTTTCATCAATTGCTTAAAGTGTGGGTAGAGTAGTACCTACCCAGGTATATACAGTAGGTTGTGGGGGAGGATGTAGGTGGAGGGAGACCTATCCGCGTACAAACACACTTCCGGAAGCGACAAAGAATGGCGGCTATAAAAGTTTCCCGCCAACAAAGATCGCTCTTGGCAAGGAAAGGAGTGGATTTAATATTTTCCAAAGCACCCAGCGTAGAACAAACTGTTTCAGAAGGTGATATAGATGATGCTAGGTGGTCCCGACCTATCCACGATATGATTTGGTTGAAAAGAATCTGGTGGCTTTTCCATCGGAGTTTGGTTGTCACCAGGGCAATCTTAACCGTGCATGTTGCAGTCCAGAGAATCCAATCGTACCAGTAAAGTACATTTAAAAACCATGAAGATGGCGCATTCCCATTATTACGTCTTACGTCCTAGTTTTAAGTATGTATCTTAAAAACTCAAAAAGACACGAGGCGGTGAATTTGAAAAAGTTTGAAAATTTTCCGATTTTCTTCAAATGTCGCGATATAAGAGGGCGAAGTACAAAAAAAAACATGAGGGCTCCAATGCGAAGTCTCAGCAGCGTAGAGCACAACGTTTCAAAGATGTGGAACTGAAAACAAACGCGCAGTATACCTGCCGCGAATATATGCGAATATATCACGAAGGACCTATCAGTTATAATGATTGTGTAGTTGCTAAAGTGAATGGTAGAAAAAGTCGGGAACGCATGATGAAAACATGGCACGATCAAGTGAATCAAATACTCGAGTCGGGTCATGTTAACAGTCAGAATAGTAGAAAAGTACGTATGAGACCATGCATGAATTCGAATGAAGCAAAGAGTGTGTGCCAAGACAGAGTTGTATGGCGACCCATAGTCTCTGCATACCCCTGCGGGGAAACGGCACGATGGTTAGTTAGTTGATTAATTCCGATACTGCAATAATTTCATTTTATTTGCTGTCTTATCTTTAAAAATTCTCGTTTAAGTTACATGTCCACTCTTGCGATTTCAAAATCGATGGTTTCAATACTACTAACACCGCAACTGCCATCAAAAATAGAAAATTCAAAACTGAGCGGATCGGTTGCATGAGTTGTGTCAACCAAAAACTGCACTGAGAATGACAAACAGTAATTGGTATGTTTAAACGTTCAAAACAAACTATTTTTTCCAAGTTTTATTTTGCGAACACACTTAAAGTTATTAGTTTTGCGACTTCAGAGTTTTATTTAGTATTTCTCTTAAGATACAAGATATATCAAAAACATAATAAAATACTGTGCTGCGCTTGCTCTTCCTCGAGCCAACAGTTTTGACAGCTTTGCAGTTTGCATCGTCAGGGCAGATGTGTAGATTGAAAAAAATGTTTATTTGCGTAGAAGTAATGTTCTAGTTTGAGGATAAAAGTGATATTTGGTGTTCACAAAACATGATTTGAATTTCATATATTTCTTCGGTTTCCAACTTTTTTTATGCTGAGATCAAAATAAAAAAAAAATATTTAAAAAAATTGAATTAAATAAATAACAAATAATGTAATAACATATATGTATACAGAAGAAACCATAAAAAAAAAAACAGGAAATCGTTGAAATTAATTATTGAATTGAGTGCTTATAACCCTGATGTATGACATAGAACTGGCTACGTTGTGCGGAAACCACGTAGAACCTGTTATTATGAGTATTCATTTACATGTTTTGGGCACGTAAATAGTTTTAGGAGAATATGCGATGCGCAAGGGAATGGAAGGATAAGTCAGTGACACCCCAAGAAGACACGGAACGGTCAAGTATCAATAATTAAATACTTGAATCGTGCCATGTCAAGTGTTGGAATAACGGAAAAGTAGGTTTGAATATGAATGAAGCAAGGGGTGTACGTAAACACAGAGTTGTAAAGCTTTCAATCCTCTCTACCTACCTGCGGGGAAATTGGCGTGTGGTAGGTCAGCTTTGTTATTTTCACAGCAGCAGTAACGTTTGTCGTTCAAATACAATTTCACTGATGAAAAATATGTCGATATCCTAAGCGATTCCATTCGACAGGATTTATCTCTCCACTGCATTGTCTATTGGCAAACTAGATAGATACACTGATAACAAGTATGTTATCAGTGTATCTATCTAGCCATCGAATACACGTGACATCGAGAATACACGTGAACATCGACGGCATAGAGTACTACGCCGTCGATGGTCACGTGTATTCTCTCAATGAACAACGAATTTTAGAATCATCTATGATATAATCAATATGAAGAAATGTGCAGCATTTGAAACTGTCCCTTGACTCGTAAATAGTTTGATCTGAACATGCCTCGTTCAAAGTCGGTAGAATAACATGTGTTTTTAGTATTTAATTTTAATTTAAAACAAAAATAACCAGTGGGCTGGGACAAAATAAAACCGACCGGTGAACTCTGGCATCTGAAATTTTTAAATCCATTATTTTAATGTCCGTAAATAAGAGCGGCCGCCGTTAATATTCGTTCCATATTGCCTACTCGATTATTCAGTGAATCGAGAGAGGAGCTCGCTTGGCATCGAACCCTTGCTTCTCTTTTTAGAAAAGTCGTAGATGAGGAGGCTTGGGCTCGGAATTCTAGAAGATCGACTTCCGCACAAGATCAATCTGTTGATGTACACGTGCAATGTCATACCCATATCTAAATGTTTTTCTCTAATGATTTATGATAACAATCATGATTTTAGATGCTTTTAATTTGTATACATATTATTTTCTCCTTGTTCTAGGTTAGGTAGTTTAGTATGAAGCGCACTTGAGGTGAAATATCACAAAACTGCGCTACATAAGTTTACTGTTATTAATATTATTAAGATACTTGTTGTAATTCCAGAGTGAAGGCGTCTACTTGGTCCAGACTAAGCTGGGGAAAGCAACAGCAGAAGTCGTGCGAGAAGAGACTACCATAAGACCGCTGAAGTACCATAAGTGTCACATGACAGGAACGTCTAGAGGAACAACGCTTTACCGAAACGGTGGCGGTGGGTCTTATGGTACACCCGGCTTGAGACAAATAAAACCATGATGTTGATGATAGGAAAAAAGATTTCGGAAAAATTATGTTTAACGTGGACTGAGCCGGATGGTAACGATTAGTAAAAAGCAATTTCAATTAATATTTTGGAAAGTAGTAACTTTGCGATTTTAAATTACCAAGATTAAATTGCTGATCTATATAATCATTATATATAATGATGATGGCTTAAGAAACCTCAATACGTTTCTATTTTGGTTAGTTGTGCTCTAACAGTAATTATCTCGGTCGAAACAATCAACACATCACGGCGGATCAATCAAAATGCAAATATTAATTCAGCCGCTCATCCGAATTAATTTTGGTTTCGTGTGGCGGATTTAATCTGGTGTGTTGCGCCTTTGTTGGGTTTACACGCTAATTGCAACACAAGTTGCCTCGTTTGGTCTGTGCTCTACATAAGTGCGTTGTTTAACGGTAGTATGGCTAAATTTATACGACATGGCGTCACAAAAAATATGTTTTCAAAGCAACTGGTAACATTTCAGCCTGATATGATTCGTAGTTAGCGTTTAATATTAAACATTTTACTTGAAGATGTTGATGATCGCGCAGATCAAAGTCGAGTTGAAAGGAGTTCACGAGGAAGGCACCAACTTTGAACACTGTTTATTACTGGGTTCCCGAGCTCAAACATGGCCGTATGAACACAAACGAAGAACCGCGCCCCTGACGCCCCATTGAGCCCACAACTAACTATCTTTGAAAAAAAAACACGATATCGTATTAGAAGATCGCAGAGTATATGTGCCCGAGATCGCTGAGGCCTTAAACAGCCGAGCTGAATACGTGCATAAAGTCGGATTTAGGTATGAAGCTGTCTGCGTGATAGGTGCCGTAATGCCGACTGGTGACCAAGAATACAATTGAATGGACATTTCGAAGCGATGAATTACGCTGACAGACCGCAATACAAACAATTGTTTGCAACGGTTTGTGACGGTGGATGGGATTTGGATTCATTACTACACGCGAGAGTTAAAAAAGCTTTAAAACAGTGGACTACACCGTGAACGTGAATCGGCATCAAAAGAAGTTAAGGTGGTCGCATCGGTAAGCTAAGACATGGCGACTCTTTTCGGGGATTATCATGATCGGTTAGTTAAAAGAACAAGATTACTGGACCATTTGAAGAAGACTTATTGAAGGGAAAAGGGCTATGATTGGCACCCTGAAAGTTCTCTTCCACCCCGACAATGTGGCAGCCCATAGGTCCGTCGCAGGCAAGATTGCATGACTTAGGTTCATCGTACCGCATTCATCGTATTCTCCGGACCACAAAACTTAAAGATTGGCGGGGAGTGATGTATACCGCCAACAACTGTTCTGCGGGGCTTGACTATTAATGTTGTTTAAGTCTTAATTCATGGGAATGTCAATAATCAATAATACTTTATTCATAATTCAAAACGTCTTTTGACAGGTGAAATAAATAAAAAGTATTTTTTTAAATACTTCCGTAAAAAGCAATCACCCTGTTGTTAGACATATTTAGAGAAATGAAAAAATAACTTTTTATAAGACCACGGATATTATTTTATTTTTTTATGACCGACCGGTTTCGCTTAGCCTAAGCATCATCAGGGTACACCATTAAACTAAACTAAAAATACAGTGTGCGGTTATATGTATTATACATCCAGAGGGAAAAAAAAATATAAAAAAATAAAATAACAAAGCCATAAGAAAATCATAAATTTAAATGTTATTCTAAAATAATATTTAAACCTTGCAACGTTTTGATTCAGAATGGTGGTCTTTCACCAGGGCGATACTTAGAGTATCTACCACTCTGGAACGTGCCGAAAATATACTACATATTAATTTTTATGAATTAAAAGTGTTAATACACTTATTAACTAAATAAAATTTATTTGCTCATGCCGGGTTTGAACCCGCGATCTCTGGATTCGTAGTCGAGCATCTTACCACTCGACCACAAAGACCGTAATGTGGACTTTTATGCATAAAAATGAACATGTTGTAGAGTAGTCTCGTTTTTATTGGAATCCAACTAAGCTTTTTTCTCATTTGATTTATTTTTGTCTTTCTTTAGAATTCATCTTATAGCTCTGTTTAGAATGCTTTGTAGCTTTTTCGGGTTTCTTTCATCGGCCAAATGCAATATCGTAAAGCGGTAGTTTAAACGTGGAGTCACCATAGCAAGTGTTATCAGAAATAGGGAAATTGTCAGAAATTTATCTTATGCGTTTACATAATGAAGTGCCAGTGATAAACAGTGCTTTTAGTATCGAGCCAGACCAATTAAAGGGAGATTGATTTGTAAGCCTGTATGTAATCTGATTAATAGTGATAGGGACGCCGTGGCCAGGTTGCCATTCTCCAATTCCTGGTGCCCGGCTTTAAGCGATTGGTATAATTCACATAAGCCAATATTAACCGGGTATTACAACAATAAACCTTTGATCATACACTTGATCTGATGTTTGGCACTGCAAGGAGAAGTTTTAACGGAAAAATTATAATTTCAAAGCTCCGTATATCATGATGAAATTACAGTAATAGGGTTGCAAATTAAATGACGCCAGAACTCACCATTCAAGAGCATTTAGTGGATTACACCGAAAGAAAAAGGGTAAATAAATACATTTTATTGATTAATTAGTACCCAAGATTCTAATACAAGCAATACTAAAAATGATTTACCTGCAAATTTTCTACAAGTAGTTAGAAAAATGTCTAAGCTTTCCAGTGAATTGAATTTTTTGACTGTAATCTTTTAAATTCTATGAAAAACATACTAAAATGTCTGTAAAGGTGTATTTTGAAAATCAGCAAAGGTATTTTTTAACATTTTACTTAAAATTTCAGTGTGCATTTCATACAGAATTTAAAAGATGACTGTTTATGAATTGTATTCACTGGAAACCATTTTTCTAACTACATGTATATAATTAACAGATAAATAATTTTTAAGTTTTGCTTGTTACTAGAAAGCCAAAAAGTGTGTATTTTTGGCTGCTGACCTTCGACGATTCACAAACAAGTTTTATTATTTCCGCAAACGCATATAAAATAAATTAGTGAAAATGTTAAAATAAGAACACGGTTTGTTTAAGAAGTAGTAGCTAGGTACCGATCGTGATACATGTTTTGTTTTCAAAAGTAAAACCACTTACGTCGTTCACAACAGTCGCCAAGGTAAATTTGAAAGAGATCATAATTTCGGAAAAAAGGTCACTTGGAAAATACCATCCAATACTCCGAGTGGATGAAAAAATGCTTTTGAATTTACATAAGTCTAGGACGATTGGTCACAGCGAGGGTAAAACTCCACCACTTGTCGGTTTTTATTCGCGTTACAGTTTTATGCTGGAAATATCCCTTTCTAGAAAGTATTACGAAGCTATAAATCCATATATCGTCACTAGAAAGGCAAAAAGCCTTAAGCCTCACTTTGGTCAAAAATGAGTTACATGTGCAGTTTTGATTAGTTTTCTTTTCTGACAAAAGTTTGGGACTTTTTCTTAGCTTTTTGTCGCTTTAGGTCAATTGAGTTACCTGAGTTTTTTTTTCAAAATCCAACCAGGTACCGAAGACTTATGAATTTTATAGTAAAACGAAAAAAACACTTTGAAGTGGTCCGGTGTAAACTTCACATAATGGCGCTTCAGCCCTTTTGCCTTTCCAGCGACGGTATTGTAACCATCACATTTTGTATTTCGGGAGAGTAGTACCTTCATATTTCTAAATACGTTTTAGAGAGGCAATCTTTAACCGCGTGCGTTGTAGTTTGCTAACTACAATCTGCTCGAGTTTGTCAATTTTATGATATTTCATTGTAAGAAAAATAAAAAAATGAGGAATACATCGACTTGCTTTATTTTTTTTTTAACAATATTAACGTCCAACTCAAATACCATTATTTCTTAAATAAAGTTTTCATAGCATTTGATTGTTTTTTATTTTATTTTATTTATTTAATAAGAATTGACTTGAGAGCTTTATGCTTTTCACTGTGATATTAATTGTCGAAATAATCTTAAACGAAAATATGAAACAGATAAAGACAGGAAATAACATGAATTAGGTCACTACTGAGACTCAAACTCGGAAATTGTACACTGAATAGTTTATGCAAGACACCATCTATGTATGGAAATATGTTCACGCAGAGCTTTGAAAACCATTAAAAAGATGGCAGCCTATATCTATAAAGTATGAGAACGATTAAAATCCGATTTCTAATAAGGTTTCAGTAGGTCGAGGGCGAGGCGTTATTCCCGGATAGAGTAGAAGTTCAGAGCTCAATCTCGGCTGTAACCTATTCCTTTTTCTGTTTCATACTTTCGTTGAAGATTATTGATATTATTATTTTTAGTATTTTTGTTTTAATTTGCCTCGTTAAAACGGGCCGCATAATAAAGTGTTAAGAGCTAGTTTGAATCAATTGACGACACCATAGCGCGTTGTGCACAAATTGACACTTATAGTGACTTTACGAGATTCAAAATAATATGGAGCTCATATGACACTTTATTGTCAGGCCCGTTTTTACGAGGTGAATTTAAAAAAAAACAAAAAAATGCTGCTAACGGGAAGAATTACGTCAGGGACATTTTGATGTTTTGAAAAAAAAAGTACTAATTACCATATTCAACAAGATTTTTATATTCAGAACGGACGTTGATGTTATAAGTACATGTAATTATTAAGATAAATTAAAAATTGCTCGGATTATGTTTAATATTCTTTGTTATAATAAACATCTTTATTGGTAAGATGAACTATTTATTTTCCTTCAACATGTTCACTTTACACAAATCTGAATCCTGCACTTATCACAATAAAACTTAACTCTGTTTCCCAAAAAGTTGAAATGTACTTCATAAATGAAAAATAATAATACCAGGTCTAAAACAGGTAAAGTATTTATTTCTGTCGAATGAAAGCGACACAAAACTGAATTATCGTTGACGAAACTTCATAAAAGTTTGTTTGTTTTGGGAGTGCTTCCGTTTCAAGATTGTAGAAGATCTCCGATACAGAATGGACCCCGACAAATGCATTTCGGATGCGGGAGAATGTAGCAAAGAAAGAGTTGTTCTACGCTTCTTCTGTTTCTCCCTGCTTTTTGGGGAAGGTGAATGTACCTTCAGCTACACACAGCCTCAAGTATGTAGTGATGGAGGTAAGTCTAGAAACCATGAAGCAACGGTATACGAGTATTATTTTTAGTGAACCGCCCGCGTCAGCTATATTTACTTGCACCTTGTGACGAAACCACTAAACAACGACTGTAACATGCTAGGAAACAAAGTGCAAAGTGCCAACGCATGCCAAAACTAGTCAATAACCTATCGCCTTGCGAACAGCACTTCTTCGCGGTTCATAACACTTGAGGTATTTTTCACAAATACGTCGCTCGAAAAAATAACAAAATAATATTATACTAGTAAATGGTTTTTCGAATGTTTCATAATGGAGATGTTTAAAGTAGGCTTCATCCCGTAATGGCTAATTACGTGTAATTAAGAAACTGTACAATTCGCCGATTCTCGATAAAGTGGTTCAACAATAGTAATTATTAAACAACTTCAAAGCTGCCAACAACTTTAAGACTCGTTAAAAAAGTGTAGTTTCCCAGTACTATTACATATCTGTAGCTACAGACATCGTTCCACGTTATTTACCCCCAACGGAAAAATGAAGCCCGCTTCTCCGGCGTCAAGTGGTTTCGCCGGCGCAACGTATTACGACCTACGTCGGCCACGTCGGCCACGTCGGCCACTCCGGCCACGTCGGCCACGTCGGCCACGTCGGCTACGTCGCGGCCGGCGCCAACGAGACTGGGACGCGCGGCGAAATACGGGGGCGCGCATGAACTTTCGTGTTTGTCCGACCCATTGAATTGAAACATGGATATTGTTTACTCAACGGTGACATTCCGTAAACCTCGAATGCTGTACGATAGAAATTGAATAGTTTTGAATAGATTTTCTTTTCAAAGTGCCAACATTCAGGCAGAAAATGAAAAATTATTACCAGAAACCGAATTGTTTAAATTTAGAATTTGTACTGACTTAATTTACTTTGCTGCATCTTAAACGATTACTTACAGATGTAAATTTAACGTGAGGTTATCTTTTTTATGTTGAGGTCGTAATACCGGTTTTTATTTAATATGTTTGTGTTTGCAGCTATGTTTTAATTGGCCCGCTATGTTTTTAATTTAATCACTTATTATTTTTTTACCACGAGTTAATTATTTTTATAATTTTCTATGTGAACCTTAAAAAAATATGTACAGTATAACTGCATACGAGTATGTGTAATGTTGTCAGTCTGAAAAGAAACGGAATTTTTCTACCGGACCATTGCCGATATTACAGTCTACAATGACTTCTTTCGCGATTGGGGAATGCTGTGAGGTGAGTATAAATGAGGAGAGGGACAAGGAAAAGGGTCCTCAAATAAATAATAAAAATTTAAAATTAAAAAAACATATTACTCATGGATGATAATCTAACCCGCAATGTTAATCCGATAATCTCGTTTAATACTTAATAGAAGTTGGTAACTAAGTTCTGTTCCTACGAAAAATTCACACTGGGTGTTAAATATAAAATAAAAAAATGCAGAAACAAGCAGTGCAAAAGAATGAGAAATTGGCGCAAATTAAGTTGAATGAAAGAATAGGACAGCCCTAAAAATAACAGTACTATAGAATTCTTTTAGCAATAACAGCTTTTTTGAAGATTTTTTTTCACAATGTAAATGGAAACTTATATTAAATGTATTTAAAGGGGCGTGATTGCACACTGACATTATAGTAAAGTTTAGATATAGAAATGATTTCATAGGAAGATTAAGCTACTTGCCTGATTTTATTGTTTTCTTTTTTTTTTTTACAGCGATAAAATAATTTTTTAAATAATC
The DNA here is from genome assembly GCA_022651775.1 of Drusus annulatus. Taxonomy (NCBI): domain Eukaryota; kingdom Metazoa; phylum Arthropoda; class Insecta; order Trichoptera; family Limnephilidae; genus Drusus; species Drusus annulatus. The sequence continues at coordinate 92,073 of JAGWCC010000850.1, forward strand.
TCATGTTTCAAATGAAACTATTAACATTTAAATTTTAAATTTTATTTACTATTAACAAACAAAAATTCATTCGAAAACCCCTTTTTCACATCAGAAACCATTTGCGTGAGCCAAGGAGAACGGCGTCTAATGACCCCAACACTAGAATTTTGAGGGAAAAATGCTACTTTTTAACAAAGGTTTTGGTTTTCATTGGAAGATTTTTTTTTATTGAATCGTTTCAAGTCCTTCATTCATAACAGCATTCAAAAGTTCACTATTTTTGGCCCCAGAGATTGACATTTCGCCTATAAAACCGATGATTTATTCACAAATTTTATTCATGGTAAATTAATTCATTGAATCTCCTGAAATTCATCATTTTGAGCACAAACAAAAAGTTTGGGTTCATTCTGTCCCAAGAAGCCTGTAAGAATAGCATTTCATATCCGACCCTACAGTTAGCATTTTGGTTTGATAGTCTCATGACTAGCATTCTTATATGAATTCAAAAGGTTCACTTTATTCGGTCTCTTAAAGCCAGAGAAAACGGCATCTCATTTCCAATCCTAAGCGACACGTTTTGTCCACGAAACTGATGATTTTTCACAAGTTTTACTTTAAGTGGTTGTTTTTAATTTAATCTCCGAAAATTAAAAAAAAATAAATTAAGCTTGGCAACTTGTTCACTATGTATTTTTTTAATTGAACTTCCTTATTAATCATTTTGGAAAAAAAAATGAGTTCATTCGGTCCTAATAATACGGAGCAAATGGCATTTAATTTCCGACCCCAAGGTTCGCAATTTGTCCATAAAACTGATGATTTTTTCTAACAAATCGTTTTTGTAGATTTTTTGATTGAATCTCCTGCAACTTTCACTGTAGGAAAAATTAAAAACATTCGAGTTCATCCGGACCCATAGAGCTTGAGAAAATACCCTTATTTTCGACCCCAAGCCTCGCATTTAGTCCATTAAATTGATGATTAAAAAAAAGGTCAACGTAGATTTTTTATATGAATCTCCTAAAATTCAATACTAAGGAAAAAACCTAAATAGTTTGAGTTCATTCGGAACCACAGAGCTTGAAAAATGGAATTTATTTCCGACCACAAGGCTCGCATTTTGTACATAAAATTAATGATTTAAAAAAAAAACTTTTCGTAGATTTTATGATTGAATCACCTGCAATTAATCAATTTAGGAAAAAACAAAACATTTGAATTCATCCATGACTTATAGAGCCTAAAAAAACTGCATCTTAAATCATAACCCAAGCCTTGAATTTGTCCAAAAAATTAAAGAATTTCATACAAATTTTCCTTTTTGTGGATTTTCTAATTGAATCTCCTGATATTCAGCATTTTCGGATGATACCAAGATGTTTGAGTTAATCTGTTCCCACTGGGCCTGATAAAATGGCTTTTTCTTTCCAACCCCAAGGCTCGCATTTTGTTCATAAAATTTATAATTTAAAAAAAATTTCGGGTTTGTAGATTTTTTGATTGAATCTCCTGCAATTCATCATTTTGGGAAGAAAGCAAAAAGTTTGATTTCATCCGGACCCATAGAGCCTTAAAAAACTGAATCTTATTTGCTAACCAAAGCCTTGCATTTTGTCCATAAAATAAAGGAATTTCATACAAATTTTCCTTTTTTTAGATTTTTTAATTTAATATCCTGAAATTCATCATTTTGGAAAGATACCAAGAAGTTTTAGTTCATCTGGTACCTTTGAGCCTGATAAAAATGGTTTTTATTTCCGACCACAAGGCTCGCATTTTGTCCATAAAATTGATAATTTTATCAAACAATTTTGGGTTTGTAGATTTCCTTTTAGATTTTTTGATTGAATCTCATGAAATTCATCATTTAGGCATGACACCAAAAGTTTGAGTTCATCCAGTTCGGAGCCCATAGAGCCTAAGGAAATTGCATTTTATTTCGTAACCCAAACCTTGCATTTTGTCCATAAAATATAGAAATTTCATACAAATTTTCCTTTTTGTAGATTTTCTAATTGAATCTCCTGCAATTCATCATTTTGGAATTAAACAAAATGGTTGAGTTTATTCGGCCGCATAAATTCTGAGAAAATGTCATTTTTTTTTCGACCCCAAGGTTCAATAAATTGATAATTTTTTTTAATATCCTTTTTGTAGATTTTTTACTAAATCCTCCTGCGGGAAGATTACAAAAAGTTTCAGTTCATCCGGAATCATAGACCCCAAGCCTTGCACACTGTCCATAAAATAAAGAAATTTTTATACAAATTATCATTTTTGAAGATATCAAGAAGTTTGAGTGCATTTGGTCCCATTGAGCCCGATTAAATGCATTTTGTCCATAAAATTATAATTTTAAAAAATAATTCAAGTAACCCAAGCCTTGCATTTTGTCCATTAAATAAAGGAATTTCATACAAATTTTCCTTTTTATGGATTTTTTAATTGAATCTCCTGATATTTATCATTTTGGGAAGATACCAAGAAGTTTGAGTTCATCTGGTCCCATTGAGCCTGATAAAATTACTTTTTTTTTTGACCACAAGGTTTTTGTCTATAAAATTGATGATTTAAAAAGAAAATCGTTTTTGTAGATCCCAAAATTAAATGATTTTGTCCATAAATTATAATTTTTTTATTGATTGAATCTCCTGCAATTTATCATTTGGGGAAGAAAACAAAAAGTTTGAGTTCTTTCGGCCGCATTATTTTTAAGAAAATGACATTTTTTTTCGACCCCAAGGCTCAATAAATTGATGATTTTGTTTTAAATATCCTTTTTGTAGATTTTTTACTAAATCCTCCTGCAATTCATCATTTCGGGAAGAATACAGAAAGTTTGATTTCATCCGGACCCATAGAGCCTCAAAAAACTGAATCTTATTTCGAAATCCAAGCCTTGCATTTTGTCCATAAAATAGAGAATTTCATACAACTTTTGCTTTTTATAGATTTTTTAATTGAATCTCCTGAAATTTATCATTTTGAGAAGTTTTAGTGCATCTGGCCCATTGAGCCTGATAAAATGTCTTTTTCTTTTCGACCCCGATGCTCGCATTTTGTCCATAAAATTGATAATTTTTTCAAAAAAATTCGGGTTTATTGATTTTTTGATTGAATCTCCTGCAAGAAGAGATTATACAAAAAGTTTAACTTAAAACGTCGAATGGCTTCACAACATCTATGGTTCAACCGGGAATGTAAGAAACGGGACCTAGTACCTAACTACATCAACATCAAGACGAAGACGGATACCAGAGCAGCCACCCTAGCAGTAGCAGTAGCCCGCAGAACTTGGACGACACAGGAGATGAAAAAATGGTACAGCATTCGAGATAACGTTAGTAATTATTTATTTTATGTACACACTGCACTCACATCACAACTACACCCTATTGAATTCGATTGTCTTTATAATGAAACTATCCTAATGGTAAATAATAAAATATTCACAACTTACCAAAAACAGCTTTAAAAATTAACATACTGGGAACAAAAACAAGGAAAATCAATTTCCAAAGTCAATAGTGTAAAATCATCCGCACCATTTTTTTATGATAAGGTAATAAACACCTCTAATGTAGAATTTACTGACACAGAAATAAATATGCTTAATAAAGGTTTAAAATACTGCCCAAATTTACCAGTTAACTCAAAAGATTATGAAAACCTTGCGATAGATACCGACATGGCAATTCCATCAGATTATAGTAAGAAATACTTGTGTGCTAAAATCATTAAAAACGCAACAACTGAGGGTAAATATTCAAGCGAAGCACACATTGTAAAATCAATTAAAAATAAAATCAAAGAAAACAATCTGATAATCTCCAAAGCAGATAAAGGAAATAGCACGGTAATTTTAAACAAATCTGAATATATAGACAAAGTCGAAAATGTGCTGAACTCCAGTAACGTTACCTTATTAAAAAAAGATCCCACACCTAAATTCACAGCAGATGTAAACGCAATCCTAAATTCTTGTCATACACTTATTAAAGATAAATACCAAAAACACAACCTTTCAGTAATGAACCCACAATGTCCACGCCTATACGGACAACCCAAAGTACACAAAACAGATATACCCGTAAGACCAGTAGTATCATATAATACAGCACCTGCATACAAATTAGCGAAATATGGAAATAGATTAATAAAAAATACTCTTAATTTTAAACCAAAATATGGCATCATAAATTCACTACAACTTATCGACCTCATTAAAGACCTAAAAATACCAAAGAATGCCACTCTAGTTTCATTTGATGTTGTAAGCCTGTTTACTAATATCCCAACAAATGAACTTATAATAATTATTAACAATTATATGGAAAAAATTAACATCAATATTATAAAAAGGAGAGAAATAAACAGCCTACTAAACACTTGCATAGAACAAAATTTTTTCAGATTTAATAATAATTTTTACACTCAATCAAGTGGCTTAGCCATGGGCAGCCCAATCTCGCCGGTTCTAGCTGAATTCTTCATGGATTACATGGAAGAATCAATTGAAAAACTAAAATCTTTTAAAAATGTGTTCTTCTATCGGAGATATGTAGATGACATTTTAATTATCTGGACAGGAACCCATAGACAATTAGATATTTTTCTAAAAGAAATTAATAAAATCAATCGGTCAATCCAGTTTACTATGGAAATGGGGGGAAACGAAAATAACTTTTTAGACATAGGTATCGAAATCAACAATAATAAATTAGAATTTGCCATATATAGAAAACCAACAAATAGTGATAATATCATACACAATACATCCAGACATCACATCTCACACAAATTATCGGTATTCCATTCACTCATTCACAGACTTTTACACGTACCCTTAAATTGTATTAATTTTAATAATGAACTTAATGTTATTAAAAATATTGCCAACAATAATGGATTTAGTAGCGGAACAATTAATAATTTAATAAAAGAAAAACACTAACATTAAAACTAATTTCACAAGGCCTTACACAGAAAAATGACGAAGTTCTCACCAAACAATGGGCAACAATCCCATATATTGGCGAATTATCCACTAAAATCTCTAGAATCACAAATAATGATAAATGTAGAACAGCCTTTTACAATGTAAATTCCTTAGGAAAAATTTTGATCAACAATAAAGACAAGACAGAAAAACTAGATAACTCAGGGGTTTATCAAGTTAATTGCTCTAATTGCCCGTCACAGTACATAGGCCAAACGGGTAGAGCGTTCAAAACACGCATAAAAGAACATTTCACCAATTGGGTTAACGATAAAGGTGAACTTTCGAACGTTGCATTGCACCTACTAGATAACAAACACTCGTTTGACAAAGACAGAGATGTTAAAGTCCTACACACGTGCGTAAAAGGACAAAAATTAGACAGACTAGAATCAATGGAAATAACCCGTCTAACTAATAAAGTTGACCCACAATTTGTCATGAATAAACAACTAGAATCATTTGCAAAGTCGCCGCTATTATACCCATTATAATTTTATTATCCGATCCAATGTAATAATGTATATTCCTAACTAAAAACATATCATAATGTAAATGCACTTAAAAAATCCCAAACAATCAATAGGTAATAACAATAAATGTAAGTTATTACCAAAGTGCATAGCACTCAAAAATTCCTTGATACCGAGAAATTATAATAATAGAAGTAATCTACTCTAACAGTGCATAATGAATAGAATCATAAAACTAATATACCATAATGCTGGGAGTAACCCAATAATTAGAAAATTATGTTGTACATCTGGACATCACAATTGAGATGGGAAAACCTAAAGTAAACTCATTAGCAATCAGTATTCACCAACCTTTCATTACATAAATACATTGTCAATTCATATTTATAGAAATGCAACTGTAACCCATCTTAAATATTAAATAAAATAAATAAATATTCCAGATAGATACATAAAATAGTAATACCAATAAATTAAAAGTAACTTTTACCCTGTAACTATTAAAATCATTCAACAATACTGATGAATATAATTAAAGTAAAATCATTGTTTACTACCCCTAACATCCCCAAAAATAGTATATAAGCCGTAGGTTAACAAACACTTGTACTAGTCTGAAGATGGCCGTCATAGGCTGAAACCGGTCCAGTCAAAATAATAAAAGTGGAATAAAGTTACAAATTTGTTTTATTAAATCAAAAAAAAATAGTTCATTCGATTGCATTTCTTTTTTTAAAAATGACAAATGTTTTTCAACCCTAAGGCATTTCATAGAGGAATTTCACACGAATTTTCCTTTTTGTAGATTTTTTAATCGATTTTCCTGCAATTCATCAATTTGGGAAGATACCAAAAAGTTTGAGTTCATCTGGTCCCTTCGAACCTGATAAAATGGCTTTTTATTTCCGACCCCAAGGCTCGCATTTGTCCATAAAATTGATAATTTTTTCAAAAAAATTCGGGTTTGTAGATTTTTAATTGATTGGCAATTCATCATTTTGGGTGAAAACCAAAAAGGTTGAGTTTACATTTGATTGCATTACTTTTGAGAAAATGACATATTTTTTTCGACCCTAATGCGCAGTAAATTGATGATTTTTTTTTTAAATATCCTTTTTGTAAATTTTTTACTGAATCTCCTGCAATTCATGATTTCGGTAAAATAACAAAAATACTGACTTCATCCGGACCCATAGAGCCTCAAAAAGTGAAATTTATTTCCGACCTCAAACCTTGCATTTTGTCCATAAAATAAAGAAGTTTCATACAAATTTTCCTTTTTGTAGATTTTTTAATTGAATCTCCTGAAATTCATCAATTTGGGAAGATTCCAAGAAATTTGAGTTCATCTGGTCCCTTCGAACCTGATAAAATGGCTTTTTATTTTCGACCCCAAGGCTCGCATTTCGTCCATAAAATTCATAATTTTTTCAAAAAATTTCGGGTTTGTAGATTTTTTGATTGAATCTCCTGCAATTCATCATTTTGGGAAGAAGGCGAAAAGTTTGATTTCATCCGGACCCATAGAGCCTTAAAAAACTGAATCTTATTTGGTAACCCAAGCCTTGCATTTTGTCCATAAAATAAAGGAATTTCATACAAATTTTCCTTTTTGTAGATTTTTTAAGTTAATATCCTGAAATTCATCATTTTGGAAAGACACCAAGAAGTTTTAGTTCATCTGGTGCCTTTGAGCCTGATAAAATGGCTTTTTCTTTCCGACCACAAGGCTCGCATTTTGTTCATAAAATTGATAATTTTATCAAACAATTTTGGGTTTGTAGATTTTTTGATTGAATCTCCTGAAATTCATCATTTAGGCATGACACCAAAAAGTTTGAGTTCATCCGAGCCCATAGAGCCTAAGGAAATTGCATTTTATTTCGTAACCCAAACCTTGCATTTTGTCCATAAAATAAAGAAATTTCATACAAATTTTCCTTTTTGTAGATTTTCTAATTGAATCTCCTGCAATTCATCATTTTGGAATTAAACAAAATGGTTGAGTTTATTCGGCCGCATAAATTCTGAGAAAATGTCATTTTTTTTTCGACCCCAAGGTTCAATAAATTGATGATTTTTTTAAATATCCTTTTTGTAGATTTTTTACTGAATCCTCCTGCGGGAAGATTACAAAAAGTTTCAGTTCATCCGGAATCATAGACCCCAAGCCTTGCATACTGTCCATAAAATAAAGAAATTTCATACAAATTATCATTTTTGAAGATATCAAGAAGTTTGAGTGCATTTGGTCCCATTGAGCCCGATTAAATGCATTTTGTCCATAAAATTATAATTTAAAAAAATAATTCAAGTAACCCAAGCCTTGCATTTTGTCCATTAAATAAAGGAATTTCATACAAATTTTCCTTTTTATGGATTTTTTAATTGAATCTCCTGAAATTTATCATTTTGGGAAGATACCAAGAAGTTTGAGTTCATCTGGTCCCATTGAGCCTGATAAAATTACTTTTCTTTATGACCTGAAGGCTCGCATTTTGTTTATAAAATTGATGATTTAAAAAAGAAAATCGTTTTTGTAGATTTATTGATTGAATCTCCTGCAATTTATATCATTTGGGGAAGAAAACAAAAAGTTTGAGTTCTTACGGCCGCATTATTTTTAAGAAAATGACATTTTTTTTCGACCCCAAGGCTCGATAAATTGATGATTTTCTTTTAAATATCCTTTTTGTAGATTTTTTACTAAATCCTCCTGCAATTCATCATTTCGGGAAAATAACAAAAAGACTGACATCATCCGGACCCATAGAGCCTCAAAAAGTTAAATTTATTTCCCACCTCAAACCCTGCATTTTTTCCATAAAATAAAGGAGTTTCATACAAATTTTCCTTTTTGTAGATTTTTTAATTGATTCTCCTGAAATTCATCAGTTTGGGAAGATTCCAAGAAATTTGAGTTCATCTGGCCCCTTCGAACCTGATAAAATGGCTTTTTATTTCCGACCCCAAGGCTCGCATTTCGTCCATAAAATTCATAATTTTTTCAAAAAATTTCGGGTTTGTAGATTTTTTGATTGAATCTCCTGCAATTCATCATTTTGGGAAGAAGGCGAAAAGTTTGATTTCATCCGGACCCATAGAGCCTTAAAAAACTGAATCTTATTTGGTAACCCAAGCCTTGCATTTTGTCCATAAAATAAAGGAATTTCATACAAATTTTCCTTTTTGTAGATTTTTTAATCGAATCTCGTGAAATTTATCATTTTGGGAAGATACCTAGAAGTTTTAGTTCATTTGGTCCCATTTAGCCTGATAAAATGGCTTTTGTCTTTTTGGCTTGCATTTTGTTCACAAATTTGATAATTTTTTCCAAAAATTTCGGGTTTGTAGATTTTTTTATTGAATCTCCTGCAATTTATCATTTTGGGAAGAAACCAAAAAGTTTGAGTTCATCCGGACCCGTAGAGCCTAAAAAAACCGCTTCTTATTACGTAACCCAAGCCTTGCATTTTGTTCATTAAATAAGGGAATTCTATAAAAAGTTTCCTTTTTGTAGATTTTTTAATTGAATCTCCTGAAATTCATCATTTTCGGAAGAATATGAAATGTTTGAGTTCATTTGGTTTTATTGAGCCTGATAAAATGGCTTTTTATTTCCGACCCTAAGACACGCTTTTTGTCCATAAAATTGATAATTTTTACAAAAAATTTCGGGATTGTAGATTTTTTGATTGAATCTCCTTCAATTTATCATTTTAGGAAGAAACCAATAAGTTTGAGTTCATTCGGTCCCATTGAACCTGATAAAATGGCATTTTATTTCCGAACCCCAAGGCTCGCATTTTGTCAGTAAAATTGATGATATATTAAAAAAAATCGTTTTTGTAGATTTTTAGATTGAATCGCAATTCATCATTTTGGAAAGATAACACAAATTTGAGTTCATCCGTACCCATAGAGCCCACAAAACTTTATTTTATTTTCATTGAATTTTTAAAAATTTTCCTTTTTGTACATTTTTTAATCAAATCTCCTGAAATTCATCATTTTGAGAAGACAAAAAAATGTTTGAGTTCATTGGTTCCCAGTGAAACTGATAAAATTTTATTTTAATTCCGACCCCAAGGCTCGCATTTTGTCCATAAAATTGAGAATTTTTTCAAAATATTTCGTTTTTGTAGATTTTTGTAATGAATCTCCTGAAATTCGTCATTTGGGAAGAGATCACAAATTTTGAGTTTGTACTTTTAAAGAGCTTAAGAAAATTTCACTTTGTTTTCCTCCCCAAGACTCGCATTTTGTCCATAAAATTGATAACTTCTTCAAAATATGTCCTTTTTGTAGATTTTTGATTGAATTCCCTGCAAATCATCATTTTCGGAATAGAACAAAAAGTTTGAGTTTATCCGGACCCGTAGAGCCCAAAAAAACTGTATTTTATTTCCGATCCATTATTACATTCCGATTCAAGTCCATGTCCATTCAACTGTATTACATTCCGATTTAAGTCCATGTCCATAAAATAAATGAATTTCTCACATTTTTTCCTTTTTGTAGATCTTTTAATTGAATCTCCTGAAACTCACCATTTTGGGATTAAACCAAAATGTTTGAGTTTGAACCTTATAAAATGGCATTTTATTTTTTACTCCAAGGCATTTTGATCATAAAATTGAAGATTGTTTAAAAAATTTTCGTTTTTGTAGATTTTTTGATTTAATCTCCTGCAATTCATCATTTTGAGAAGAAACCAAGTTTGAGTTCATTCGGTCCTATTGAGCCTGACAAAATGGAATTTCAATTTCCTACCCAAGGCTCGTATTTTGTCCATAAAATTGATAATTAAAAAAAAATTGTTTTTGTAGATTGAAGCATAATTCATGGGTCTATAAATACACAATTAATGTACTATAAATACACAATTGGCTATGTTATTAGACATAGAAATATTATTTTCAAAATTTTCATGTTTAAATTTAGGTTTTGACAAGAGGCGCCAACAATTTTACCTGCGCCAGGTGCCGTTTGGGTCAGAGCCGGGCCTGATCGCATAAAAACTCAATGCATTACAATTATTGAAGAAATATTCGTTGTCATGGAGGTCTACTGCTTGAATGTTACCCCTAGTTACGCATCCAACAATCTAAGAAGGTGAAAGGCTTCATTGTGGTTTGAATACATTCTTCACGCATAATGTTTTGTAGTCAAGTCCTCAAACAAAGGAAATAAGTATTGAAGATGGCGTTGAATACTGGAGAAGAGACAGATTTAGATAAAATAGCTGAAGACGAGTTAGCAAGACTTCAACGACAGGTAAACACTAAACACTTTTCATAATTATAACCCACTCAAATATATAATTAAACAATGTTTTTGATTTTTGTAAACGTGTAAGCTTTAAATTATAAAACTAAGAGCATAAAATAAATGTTCGCAGTTTTCGTTTTATTTATTTAAAAATATAATGTTTTATGTGACAAAAGATTTATTAAAACCGTTTTATTTTTTTAAATGTTGTATTGTATTTTTTTTCAGTATCGTCTGATGGAAACAGAGCGATCCAATACAAGCAGTGCTTCAAAACCAAAAATACGCAAACAAAGGCAATTGCTGGAATCTTTGACCAAAGAGCATGAACAAATTCTTTTGGATCTCAAGGTGATTTCAAAAACATTTTCTTACCAACTCTTTTTGATGACAGCTGCAAACCGTTTCTGCGAGGTTCTGAAAACTTCACGATGAACACCACAATCCACAGTTCAATGAAATCTATATTATTATTTACGTACTATGAGTTTTTGTATTTGTCCAGAAGAGTCTTAAGATACTCTAATAACTCTACGTATAAAATAAAGCGTAGGTGAGTACCTGCAAACTACACTAACATTGAAAAAATAAAATTGAGTTCGTACTTATCCTTTAAACGTGGTTTAAACGTTAGGTATATAAATACATACGGTGGCTAAATCTCTCTAAGTAATTGTGTACACGTGTAAAGAATTCTTTTTCTTACTTTAAGCATATTTATATTATCAACTGTCTATTACCGCATTTCAAATTTTCACGTAACTTTTATCACTCATAAGGTTTATTTCGTTTATTACGTTGTACATTTCTAGCATACGACTTTAAGTTGCCTTAATTTGCGCTATAGTTTCCATTTCAAATAAAATATCCATGGAGTTAATTTTCCAAAAATAATTAATATATGGTCATTCCGATGTAATGACTGCAACTTTCTTCAAACTGACTAAAATTATTTTAGTGTGAATTTAATCAGGACGTTCGAATTGTTTCGATTCTATAATTGATTATTCAACCAACCAGAGACATAAAGATTGTGTATTTTGTAGGTTTCGCAATCAGCATCAAACTTGAAGCGAGATGTCTGCATTAGTAATGAGATGTCCGATCTGCTTGTGGACCAGGAGAATCTCACCAAGGAGATTGCGTCGGAGAGATTCCAGCTGGAGGAGATGGATTTTCTTCTTAAACAATTAGAGAAGGAGATCATCGCGTTGAAATCGAATCAAACGACGGAAAAAGAGGTACGTTTTCAAGAATTTGGTGTTACAGTTGATAGAAACGAGATCCACGATATCAGATAGAAAATACTATTTTGAACAGATTTTATTAGACATAGACATTATTTTACCCATTTTTTTAGTTCTATTTGAAAACAATGAATGTTTTTCAATGATTAGTATTTTTACCAACATTGCATTATATTTACTACTGAAGTTATTACAAAAAAATCTTGGCTTAGCATGATTGTTCAGTACCGGTAAGTTAGAAAAATAACCTTCTCCAGTTCAGCCAATGGAAGCCGATTCCGATGACGTCATCTGTCATGGCCGCCGTCAAATTATTATCCATACTATCGAAAGTATATCTACTGACTACTTCAATTTTTATATTTTTGATTTTTTTAAGTACCACCCACCTACCGTATTTGTATAGCTCTGAATTTTGTAATCAAATAATATAATCTTATGTTTATTCATTCCATAACTCACTAAATTCTATTCATTGAATAAAAAAAACTTACAAGCTCTAGAATATTGGTAGCAAAACTAACAATCTAAAAACACGATAGTTAAAGCATTTAATAAGAATATGTTTTATCTTAATAATTAATACTTAAAGGATTACAGTCAATTAAATAACACATAGAAAATAAAATAAAATGTGAGCAGTGGTGAGAAAACAGTTTTTTTCAGTTTCCCCCAAGCTCCCATTGGTGGGGTTCGTGAGTTTTGATTCTTTACCCTGTGTTATATGTCGCATATCGTATAGATAATTATTTTAAAGAATTGATAAATTAATTTTGCATGAACTATTTGACCCATTACTTACCATAACTATTTTTTTTTAAATCACTCACTATTTGTATGTATATGTTTACCTTATGAGGTGTGTGAGATTGCAGTAACCTCCCCACATTCCGGAAAAAATAATAAATTACATTTAAGCGTACTTCTGACATCGTATTGTGGATTTGTGACAAATTTTAAATAAGCCAAAGTGTTGAAAAAATCAATATCTCTGTCCCACTGTGGGAAGAAACGCAACGAGATGCCCAACTAATGATCCAGGAATGCTTCCTACTGATAGTAAACGCGGGAGAGGAAGATGTCGTTGCTAATGGCGTAGAAACTTACATTGACTGCAGACTTTATCTGAGGTGAAGATTTCCTCATTATATGTGTATACATTGAGCAAAATGGTGGCACTGCGTGGCAAATTTGAATAAACTTATTACCACCTGTATCAACTAATCTATTGAACAGAAGAGCATTTTCTTCATATTTTCTCCTGGTTTTAGAGCGGAGACACCTTATTTAAAATCACACTAAGCCTTCTACGGTAGCGTCTGTAAAAAAGCCAATTTCCAAGCAAAAGGTTGATTGCAACAGGGCACGGAGCGCGCGGTGCACAATCACCAGCGGGTGTCACAGCTCGAGAACCGCCTGGAGGTGGCCAAGAAGCGCTTCAACTCTACCAACACCAACAACTTCAAGATGCGCCAGGAGATAGACCACCTTCTGCAGGAAAGGTTACCCCTTTACAATTACCTTTTTAATAACACACATAACATCAGGTATTCATGAAATTTAATAAAACTATCTGAACGTAGAATTATTTGCGATTTAACGTGCTTGTTTAAAACTATGAATTCAATGATTTATACCCTTCAATTATTATATTTCACGTTCCTGGCAGGACAGTTACAAGACAGTACCTACCATATTATTGTGACAATTCTACTTCAACCTCATAATATCATACTCCTATGCGACTAATTTAACATCTGGGAAACAAATACTCCGATATTGTTGATATACGAGTATTTAGTACGTCGATATCACAATATGCATACCTAAGTACAGTTTTATTTTTTATCTAGTAGCTGTTTATGAGTATATTATTTTTAAAAAAAATATTTGTGTAAAAGCCTTTAACGGGCGTAAATAAATAAATAAATCATCATCTTGAGTGTTTTTTGAGGTACTGGAAGATTTCTGTTCGGAATGTGTTCTTTTTTAAAGTCAGCAAGATCTGAAATAACTGTTTTTCACTTGTCGCCATCTGCCCGGATGCAGCGGAACTGTGAAAGGCTGAACAAATGTGAGAAGGGAAGGGAAGGAGATGCCGATGGGGAAAAAAGGTTAATCCTTACACTTGAGATCTGAATAGTAAACTTTTTAAATGTGAATACCGCACTAGAGCCCCAACTATCCGGAGCAAGTTAAACTATGGCATCTCCAATTGGGGTATATTGTTATGCTGAAAAGATCCACGAGTTAAAGGAGATGGAGAAGAAGAAGTTTGGAAAGCACCTGGCAATTCTAATTTGGTCACAAAACACGGGAAAAGCTATTCCTAGCAACGTTATCAACGTTAGTCGTGGTGAGCTCACCAGGGCGATACTGAGAGTTTATTTCAATCTAGAATGAGGCCAAATGTACAACTGCATGTGGAAAACCCACATTTTTATTTTATTTTTAAAGTAAGACAAACATTCCCGGGTTACGAATAACCTGACAATATTTGAAAAACTCCTACTGCCATCATAAAAAGCGGAAGATGTTGCTTGTGCAATGATGGAGGACTTAGCCAGTAGAGGAATTGAACGCACGACGCCCGGGTGGGAATCCGACGACGTGTTCTCCACTCAGCTACCGACCGGTCATAAACACAATATTTATTTTCTTACGCCAGAATTGAAAACTGTGAAATAACACTAGGTGTTCGCAGTTGGCTTCAGTTAATTGGAGTTAATGACAACCATTGCTCAGCCGATCTTGGTAAATTGGCAAAGTTCGTAGGCACCGAGCGCTGTCGAACCGGATAGACCCCGAGCAGCAAAATGGAACACGATTTGAAGTCACTGCCTGTACTAATAGGATGTCTACTCAAGCTTCAGCAGGAGGCGGTAGTAGCGCTGCATTATACTCGTATACCATAAAATGATTTCCAAATCCAAACAGGGCCAACTTCAACATTGTATGGAGCAAGACCCTCAACAGCCTGGCAGGGGGGAAGAACGTGATGATGGAGCTGGTGGAGCAGTCTACTCTGCTGTATGACCAGAGGGAAGAGTGGTGCAGGAAGCTGCAGGTCATCAGGGAGAGAGCGCAGGGAGACCAGGTGGACCACGTGCAGGTGAGATAATTACGAAAAATAATAACATAGGAACTGGTAAAATAAATGATTTCTTAATACGTTTTCAAAAAGAAGCAAACGCGTTGTGGCATGACATTATAATTTAAATAATAGTATATTTTGTTTGAAACCCCTTTATTATTTTACATATACATGTGTTAACTAGTTTTGGTTGGAGCCAACTTTCTGCAGGACAATATAATATAAACTGACCTAAGTATGGATACTGCAAAGAAAAAGTCAAATTTTAAGGTCGTTCCTTTTCACCCCATGGAACCTCTACCTCTCCCCTTCCACTTCCCTTTAAAAGTGCTCAATGTTCTGTCCTTCTCTTATTTGTTGTCTCTCATTAATTTTTATTTGATGCTCTGTCTCTTTCTAATTTATCGTATCCCTCTTTGTTGTATTTACCTTATATGTAATTATTTATTGTTCTTTCACATACGCCCTTATAGTCTTTTATAATTATTAAATATTTATAGTTATTTTATAGTTTCCTTAAAATTTTGTTGATAGATGTGAGAGAAATATTGTCAGTACTTACATATGTTAGTTTATATTATATTGTCCCAAAGAAGGTTGGCTCCAACCGAAACTACTCGACACAATATATATATATATATATATATATATATATGTGTAGTACCAAAGTGGTTAATACTATTATTTGAATAATTAATACATTTGTATGATGACGCAGGAAATGGGAGAGCTGCAACGACAACTGGACCACGATTCAAAACTCCAGCAGTTTTTGGCTGTGAAGGGTTCCAAGCGAGTGATGGCTGAACTCGAAGCAAAAGAGGCTGCAAAAAAAAGAGCACAAAGAGATAGCGATATTGCGACCCAAGAAAGACACAAGGATATATTTAAGATGGTTCAGGTACGATTGTTTTAAAATAAGAAAAATAAAGTTTAAAGCCACTGCTTCATTAATTTTCAAGCATCCGACGGTTGGTCAATAAACAACCGCCTCACGAGCTCCGTCATAAAATGAAATCCGACCGCTTTGTATTTATAATATCTTTAGTTTATTAAAGTACGACCCATCGCTACAAGCATGTAACATGATATATTCACTGAGTGATTGAAGGAAAAGCAGGAATTTTACAGGAGTACGCTGCTGAAATTGACGTAGAGCGGTTGATCAATCAATTCACGAAGCAAGATGAAGAAAATTATGCACTGTTCAACTATGTGAACGAGGTCAACCAAGAGTTGGAAGCGTTGGCAGCCAATGTCTCGGAATTGAAAATTGATTTGGGCAAGTAATATTATTTATTTAATATATATATTTTCAAAATAATAACAAAAAAATAAAGCTTACTGAAGGCTCTGCATTTCTGCGGTCTCATTTAAAAATGGGAGAGTAGGACAGTGTTCTACAGTAGCAAGTTTTCAGAAGATGATATAGATTTACACATCAAATCACAAATAATATAAACACAGTGTCAAATCACAAATAATATGTCACAGATTTCAGTGCCATGGGGTGTACATGCAGGGTGTAAAGGGATGTACCTGACAGGCTAACCAGCGAATCTTGAGCTTATATGAAGTGTAAACACAAACGCAAAAGATGTAAATCAAAGCAAAATAACTTCCATATGTTGCCTCTGGTTAGAACACTAACCCAACCAACTAAATGTCCGTTCCCAGCACCAACTTTTACTGTCCAATGCTATAGGAATTGTGTCGGACGCACTGTGCCGCGGAAATTATAAATCCGCGTATGAATAATTTAGTAATAAGATGTACGTAAAATCATGATTAAATTGTTAGAATTAGAGTCAAAATTAACTTCATATATTTGCTCTAATTTATCATACTAAATTCGTGTTTTTGTCTTATAACTTAACTTCATGCTAGAATCAGTAAGCTCCTTCTGTCGATACGGCAGATTATGCAATGAGTGTCTCGACCTCCCGGCCGAGCGTTAAACGCGAGCCCAAGGCTCAGTCGAGCGTAACAGCGAGCCGTATACCCGGTCAGCTCTATGCCGGGCGGCCGCAAAGCTCCACTAATCACGCGTTCAGCACGTCGCTGAACGTATCAATAATTGTGACTTTTGACCTCTATTGCTGGAGTCAGGCTGAATTCACAAAGCAACAAACTATGCCATTGTGACGGCCTGACTAGGCGCTTTGTATTACATATAAATTAAAATGTATAAATGTTAGAATAAAATAGTTATAAGTAAAAAACCCGCAAAAACGGGCACCAATTTTGTAAAATGTATTTTCAAACTGTAATTAAGAACTTAATAAAAATGATAGAGAGGCGAATTGAAGTTGAGGTGAAAGCTGGTGAAAAGGAAAAGGGGATTAATTATCAAAATTTATCCCACAAAATTGCCAGCCAGCGGGGGAGCGAGAGAAAGAGGATGCTAAATCCTCCCATACATCGCTCTTCCGCCTCGGCTATGCGCTCTCAAGGCAATGAAATATTGCGCAAAAATGAGAAAAAAGTAGATCACCAGCATCCTCCGCCAGTACCAATCACCTTGACTTCTCTTCGCTCTGACATCGCCTTCAAACTTGACTCCCGACTTTTCTTTGACCATCGCCTGCCCCCCTGGACCGCCTGACTACACCTCTCTCTGGACCAGACCCGCAGCATCTTCACTTGGAAGCCGAGGCCCTACGAGTTTGACCCGTCGTCTCCCTTACAACGAGACCGACTGCTTGGAGCACTTCATAGATCGGGACCGCCACCCCTATACAGTTTATTTTGTGTACCTGATTACGTCGGGTACATAAGTTGGTCCTTAACGAGCCGGATCCATCTGTGAAGCAGCGCCAAGGATGGCGCCTTCCCTACGCTCTGGGAAGAGCACGTCTGACGGAACGTCAACACCTGGACAGGACGATCTCACCACACCCGGGGCGGCCGGCATAGCGCCCCCCGGACTCCAGGATCCTTCCGAGCTAATTGGAAACCTGGAAAACATCGCCGGTAGCACTGAGGCGCCGATACCTACCAGCAGCACAGCAGCCCGCGCGCCGCACGAGCCCGGGCCGCCGCCCAAGCTGCTGAATGGGCAACAAGGACCGCAGCCTCACGGCCTGCGGACCACACTACAGCTTGACGAAGCCTCGTCTGGAAGCGAGGCTTCGACCGAAGATACTCTCCGACAAACTCAACGAGAGCTACGAGCAGAGAGACGGCGCACACAGCGCATCCAAGAAGAACATTCTCGGCAAATGGCCGAGCTAATCGCTTCGCTGAGATTTCTTCCCGCTCAACCCGCAGCCCCCGGCCCCCCGCCTCGAAGCGGAGAGCCCATAGAGACGGACCAAGCTGCACGAGGACTCGGAGCAGTACACAGCCCGGAAATCCATAACGCTGCCGCAGATTTCGCCCTCTACTTGAGCGGCGGACAATCAGCAGCCACGCTGGATGCCCTGAGGCAGCCAATCCAGACTACCGCCCCGACGAGGAGCCCGCCAACAGACGATAGGACTCCAGGGGCGGCGCCGAGCCGCCGCATACTACGGCGCGGCCTCTCAACACGGCGCACGAACAGGCGGAGCCCTGCCTACGCAGATCAGCGCCCCGCCGACGACGCAGCCCGGCCCAAGCATCGGTACTTCACAACAAAACGCAAGTACCTACTCATTTAATGAAGAGACGGCTCGTCAAACAAGAGAATGGGTGAACCACGAGACGGACCCGCTCTCGCAGATCGCCGCCGTGATGGCGGAAGCCTTCCGCAGCTCGCAGGCCAGCGGCACGCCGCGGCCCCACGCAGACGAGGACCACAGAATGACTTCTCTAATTGCGCGGCAATCGAGCGCCAAGGACTTACCACTTTATTCTGGCGACGCTGTAGAATGGCCGGCCTGGAAGGCGCAATTTTATCAATCTACAGTGACGTGCGGGATGACTGAACCGGAGAATCTAATGCGCCTATAAAAGGCGCTAAAAGGAAAGGCTCGAGAGGCGGTCAGCCCGCTCCTCATGGATCCACTACAAGTTCCAGAGATTATGGACGTCCTAGAAAATCGATTCGGCAGCGCTCACTCCATCGCCACGGTGATGATGGAGAAAGTGAAGCGGCTCGCACGGCTAGACGAGGACGCCTCAATCGAAGCCCTAATCAACTTTTCGGGCACAGTACAAAACGTAGTCGCCTCGCTCGGCAATTTATCGAGCGACTACCTCACAAACCCGGCCCTGCTCAGTGACATCACCGTCAAGATGCCGCTCGCCCTGAAGACCCTATGACTCCATCACGTGGCGGATCAGACGCAGGTCGCCTCGGTTCAACAACTGGCGGCGTTTCTCAAACGTCTAACAAGCGCGGTGCCACGAGCCGGCCTAGTTGAAAGCGCCCGAACACCGAGACCAAGCATTCCCGAACGAGCCCCGAAGCCGCGAAGAGAAAACGTGTACCTCACCAGCGGGGACGAAGTAAAGTGCCCCGCGTGCAAAGAGTCGCACACTTTGTCAAAGTGCCCTAAGTTCGCCGCCGAGTCCCTCTCCGTCCGGTGGGGAAATAGTGAAAGGGGAAAAATTATGTCGCAAGTGTTTAGACGCGACTCATTCAACTAAAGTGTGTAAAGTGAAAGTGAATTGTGGGGTGGGAACGTGCCGGTTCCCACACCACCGATTGTTGCACGATCCTGCGTACTCCCGGGGCCCCGGGCCTCAGACAGTCGCGCACACATGGGAGCGCGCGGATCAAGTTTTGTTGAAGGTCGTTCCGGTGACCTTAAGTGGCCCCGAAGGGCAAGTGAAAGTGTACGCGCTACTCGATGAGGGGTCAACGGTCTCTCATCGACACCGAGATCGCGGACGCTATCGGGGCCACGGGGCCGACTTGTGGATTGCGTATACACGGCGCGAACGGGATGTGCTCGGCGGACGAAACATCCCGGCAAGTTGAAGTGAACATAAGTGGGGACGGACAAACGTTCACAGTGAAAACAAAGACAGTTCGAGCTCTCAACCTGCCCCGACAAGTGATAAGCGGCAGCCGGCCGGTGAAGCCGCGGCTGTTGCTGGGACAAGACAATGCCAGCTTAATTGTCTCCCGCGAAGTGCGTGAAGAGGCAGACAAGCGCCTCGTGTCCCGCACGGCGCTGGGATGGATCGCGCACGGCGGGACCCACCCCACCCACATCACCACGCTGAACCTACTGGGAGAAGCCGACACCGAGGCAGAGCAGCGCATAACCGCGCTCATCAAAAATAATTTTGCCGTCGACTCACTGGGAGTGACGGTAGCCGCTCGGACCAACGCGGCCACGACCCGAGCGGAACAAATAATGGAGGCTACCACCCAGCGCTGCGGCTACAGAGGTGGGAAACCGGACTTCTCTGGCGAGAAGATGCCTCGAGCCTACCAGATAACAGGCAATGCGCTGTGAACCGGCTGGTCTCCTTAGAACGCAAACTAGCGAGAGACGGCCCGCTCGCAGCGGCCTACAAAGC
This sequence comes from Drusus annulatus, assembly GCA_022651775.1. Lineage (NCBI taxonomy): Eukaryota > Metazoa > Arthropoda > Insecta > Trichoptera > Limnephilidae > Drusus > Drusus annulatus. The sequence goes on from JAGWCC010000850.1 coordinate 112,599, forward strand.
GAAAATAGAATCGCTAGTGAACCGCGGATACGCAAAGAGCTATCCGCGGTCGAAGCCGCCAAGCCGGCAAACCGAAAATGGTATTTACCGCACTTTTGCGGTGCAAAAACCCAAACAAGCCCGGAAAAATACGGGTGGTATTTGACGCTGCGAGCCGCTGCCGAGGGACGTCTCTCAACGATAATCTCCTAACTGGGCCCGATCTGCTATCATCACTTCTCGGAAACCTGCTACGCTTCCGGGAAGGGCAGGTCACAATAGCGGCTGACATAGCGGAGATGTTTTTACAAATAAAAATTAGAGAGGAAGACCAGGACTCGCAGCGGTTCTTATGGAGATCCACGCCCCAAGAGGAGCCCAAAACCTACAAAATGACGTCGATGACATTTGGGGCCACATGCTCGCCGAGTAGTGCCCAGTTTGTCAGGAATAAGGTCGCGGCGGGTGCGAAAAGCTCCCCGCGGCCGCGGCGGCCATAAGGGGCAAATTTACATGGACGACTACTTGGATGCCGTCGATACCCGCAAGAGGCCGCCGCACTTGTGAGCAGCGTAACAAAGGCGCTGCGAAGCGGAGGATTCCAGTTGACAAACTGGGCCTCGAACAATATGGCCGCCATCGCCGAAGTGCGCCCGGACCAAAAGGCGGGAGCCCCAATACCTATCAACGACGGCGCAGAGGCGAGCGAACGAATACTCGGTCTAGTGTGGGAACCGGCGAGCGACCGCTTCCCGTACAAATTCACGAACACGGGCCAAGAAATCTTCACACGGCCTACAAAGAGGCAATTACTAAGCTACGTGATGAAGATATTCGACCCAGTGGGCTTCGTAGCGTGCCTGACCATACGATCAAAATCTTGCTGCAAGACGTGTGGCGTTCAAACATCGGCTGGGACGAAGCCATAAGGGACGAGCACGCGGCTAAGTGGGAAGAGTGGTTACAATCACTACGGCAGAGCAGCGTAGCCATAGCGAGACGCTGTCTGCGCAATAAAAAACCGCTTCACACTCCACGTATTTTGCGACGCATCGGAGGCGGCATGCTGTACGGTGGCCTACCTGACCAAGCCACGGCTGAAGAGAGCACGGCGACCTTCCTGGCCGCCAAAGTGTAAAAGGTGGCCCCATTAAAACCACTGTCAATCCCGCGCCTAGAGCTGCAAGCCGCGCTCATGGCCGCACGCCTAGCGGCCAACATAAAAAAGGAGTGTCAAACACCCATTTCAAACACGGTGTTCTGGACCGACTCCCACCACGGTACTCTCTGCTGGCTAAGGACGGACCCGAGGACGTACTCCAACTTTCGTGCGCCAACCGCCTAGGAGAAATTGACGAGCTGAGCAACATCACGGATTGGCGGTGGGTTCCAACCAAGCTGAACCCGGCAGACATCGGGACAAGGGATGTTGAGCCGCTGGACCTCTCGCCGGACGGGCGATGGTTTACCAGCCCCCTTTTCTGACGTCACCGGAACCCGATGGCCCCAGGGCGACCTCTAGCAACCCGGCCCGACGAAAAAAAACATTGGAGGTTAAACCGAAGTATGTCAGGGGTGACCTACACGCTAGAACAGGCGCTCCCCGAGGTTGCTCGGTTCTCCTCATGGAACCGGCTGCTCCGAACCACAGCCTGGGTGCTACGCTTCATACGGAGATGTCGCCCGGGCGCCGGCAGACCAGAAGGAGAGCTACTTAGCCTACAGGAGATCCGCGCGGCTGAACGCGCGTGGATAAAACACGCACAAAAATGTGTTTCGGCGCCGAGCTTCGTCAAGTACAGCTGGGAAAACCCATAGCGGCCGAGAGCCGCCTCATAGCGCTCGCGCCGCACCTGCAAGGAGGAATTCTCAGAATGAGCTCACGACTAAAGGGGGGTCAAGGGGGTGCCTGACTCACCCATCATTCTGGACGGCGGAGAGCCGTACACTCGACTAATGATCAGCCACTACCACAACAAGGCTGATCATCCCTAGCGTCGAGAAGACAATGGCGGAGATTCGAACCAGCTTTTATGTCATAAAGCTGCGGTCGACCCTCCGCCGCCATAACGTATGCATGCCCGACATGCAAAATACGGCGAAGCAAGCCATTCCCGCCTATGATGGCACCACTACCGGCCTCGCGGCTAGCTCAGAAGGTGCGGCCCCTTTACCAACTGCGGGCTTGACTATTTTGGACCTCTCGAGGTGACCGTGGGACGGCGCAAAGCAAAGCGCTACGCCGCCCTGTTTACATGTCTGTCGACACGGGCGGTACACTTGGAGTTGGCCTCTTCATTGAGCACCGATTCCGCAATTATGGCGCTTCAAAGAATGTCAGCCAGACGAGGCCTGCCGAGCACAATATTCTCGGACAACGGCACGAACTTTCACGGTGCCGAGAAGAACTAAGAGACGCCTTGGAAAACATCCGCCAGGACCCGAGGGTCCAAATTTTGCGACCACTGAAGGGATAGAGTGGAAGTTCATCCCACCCGCAGTCTCTCACATGGGGGAGCATGGGGAGCGCCTCGTGCGCTCCGTCAAGCAGGCGCTCACCGCCACCCTGAAGTAGAGAGCGCCCCGCGAAGAAACGCTTCTGACAGCGCTAGCCGAAGCCGAATTCACGGTAAACAGCAGGCCGCTGACTCACCTATCGGTCGACCCCGGGATGAGGAACCCCTCACGCCCTAACCACTTTCTACTGGGATCGGCGGGACGCCGGCTACCCATAGCGATGCGAGGCTACCGAGGAAGACGTCTGCCTACGCAAACAGTGGCGGATAGGCCAACAGCTTGCGGATATGTTTTTGGAGGCGATGGGTCCGCGAGTACCTGCCGACCCTCGCCACCCGCAAGCAGTGGCAAAAACCTTCGCCACCTATTAAGAAGGATGATCTGGTGCTAGTAATGGACCCCGCGCTGCCCGCAACAGCTGGCCCCGCGGAAGGGTCCTGGAAGCCTAGCCGCGCCTGACGGCCAGATCAGGACCGTGAGGGGTCAAAACCATCACGGGGATTTACCTACGACCCGCGGTAAAATTGCCGGCCTCTTGGCCGCCCGGAAACTGCCGAACTGCAAGCGACCCCGCCACGACCAGCCAGAGGCCGCCCGCAGCAGCCACGCCGCTACCGAGGGACCGGCCGCCAGGGACGCCGCCGTACACGGACACAGCACGCCTTCCAGAAGAAGATGAAGCGAAGTTCCATCGGGGGAGTGTGTCGGACGCACTATGCCGCGGAAATTATAAATCCGCGTATGAATAATTTAGTAATAAGATGTACGTAAAATCATGATTAAATTGTTAGAATTAGAGTCAAAATTAACTTCATATATTTGCTCTAATTTATCATACTAAATTCGTGTTTTTGTCTTATAACTTAACTTCATGCTAGAATCAGTAAGCTCCTTCTGTCGATACGGCAGATTATGCAATGAGTGTCTCGACCTCCCGGCCGAGCGTTAAACGCGAGCCCAAGGCTCAGTCGAGCGTAACAGCGAGCCGTATACCCGGTCAGCTCTATGCCGGGCGGCCGCAAAGCTCCACCAATCACGCGTTCAGCACGTCGCTGAACGTATCAATAATTGTGACTTTTGACCTCTATTGCTGGAGTCAGGCTGAATTCACAAAGCAACAAACTATGCCATTGTGACGGCCTGACTAGGCGCTTTGTATTACATATAAATTAAAATGTATAAATGTTAGAATAAAATAGTTATAAGTAAAAAACCCGCAAAAACGGGCACCAATTTTGTAAAATGTATTTTCAAACTGTAATTAAGAACTTAATAAAAATGATAGAGGGGCGAATTGAAGTTGAGGTGAAAGCTGGTGAAAAGGAAAAGGGGATTAATTATCAAAATTTATCCCACAAAATTGCCAGCCAGCGGGGGAGCGAGAGAAAGAGGATGCTAAATCCTCCCATACATCGCTCTTCCGCCTCGGCTATACGCTCTCAAGGCAATGAAATATTGCGCAAAAATGAGAAAAAAGTAGATCACCAGCATCCTCCGCCAGTAGCAATCACCTTGACTTCTCTTCGCTCTGACATCGCCTTCAAACTTGACTCCCGACTTTCTTTGACCATCGCCTGCCCCCCTGGACCGCCTGACTACACCTCTCTCTGGACCAGACCCGCAGCATCTTCACTTGGAAGCCGAGGCCCTACGAGTTTGACCCGTCGTCTCCCTTACAACGAGACCGACTGCTTGGAGCACTTCATAGATCGGGACCGCCACCCCTATACAGTTTAGTTGTGTACCTGATTACGTCGGGTACAGGAATGAAACAGTGCGTACCACGTGGCGCAAGAGTTGTTGCGTCGTTTAAGGGGTTACATGGGTTTCGAAGTTTAAAAAAGCATATTCTATCTATATTTTTAAAATACAATTAATAAATAATACTATTCAAAATTTTACGCATATAAAAATGCGACATTTAAGCAATGTTTCATAAAATTTTCAAACATAAATTTGAAAAATTCAGCCTGTGGGATCTGGTTTCCGGAGCCCCATTAAAAAAGTCCTTGCGGTGATCAAGATAACTCATAATAATTTAATTTTAAATTTAAAAAAAAATCTAATTGAAGGTAAGTATAGCTCGTGTTTGAAAGAAGGATTTATAAAAAATAAAATTGAATTTTTGGCAGAGTTGTATGCAGAACAGTACAATTTACAGTAGGCATAACCTTGTAAAATTAGTAATTAAAATCCTTCGTTCAAGCACTAGTCAATCCTATTTTAAAGAAGTTTGAAAATTTTCAATAAGATCGGTGCATCAGTTTTTGAGAAATCGTGTCCACCGACTTCAAAAATAGTGTTTTTAGAAAAAAAGTGATTAAAGCCAATAAACCTGCGTCACCGCGCTCTCAGCCGGTCAAGCCTAATGAAGGGAACTTCCAAGGGTTCTATCTCTTTCTTAGTCTTTTAGTCCGATTAACTTAAAACTCAGAGAAAATATTCTAGGCATATTGTACATATTAAAAAAAATTGAATTTTTTGAAAATTTCAAGCCCACGAAACCCATGTAACCCCCTAAGAGAAATGGAAAGAGAGAGAGGTTACAATGGAGCTATTAGTAAAACGCATATGTTTTTGCAGAACACTATCGCAGAGTACGGTGGTATAGATTAAAGCATCACAGAGAACAATGCCAAAAAGCTCATTATCAATGATTATTGTGTCTCGGTGTAGTGGGATAGAAAAAAAATAATACGACCCAATGCCAAATTTGTGCTAATATTTTTTAGAGAACATGCGAACCGAGAAAAGAGAGAGGGAAGCGGTAGAGCAGGAGACGTTGGAGACGTTGAAAAACGCATTGAGGAAGCAGAAACAAAACACGTCGGATGCAAAAGAGCAGGCGGTAGAGACGCAGGACAGACTGGACAACTCGATGACCGACATACTGAGTCTTTTCAAGTAAGTTTTATCGGACTTCTTTTAGGACTTCGCTATATTATAATTAGTTATGCGTTACCCGTCGGTCCCCAATCAGCCTTCTCTCGAACATCGGAAAGATCTACGAGCAAATTCTCCTCACCAGGCTCCTCAAGCACATTCACGAGAACCCTCACATCAACCCTCCTAGACGAGCAGCACGGTTTCAGATCCCAACAATCGACCCTCCACCAGCTCCTGAGAGTGACTGAGCTAATCCTCGGCGGCTTCAACTCCCAGCGGTCTACTGGCGCCATCTTCCTGGATATAGCCAAAGCTTTCGACAAAGTATGGATTAACGGCCTACTTCTCAAACTCCACGACACAGGCATCGACCCCCAATTACTCGGTGTCTTCAAATCGTTTCTCCGCCAGCGAACTTTCCAAGTAAAGTACCGCGGCGCTCTTTCAAGAATAGCCTTCATGACAACAGGAGTCCCCCAGGGGTCCCTGCTGTCACCCACCCTCTTCAATGTCTACACGCACGACATTCCCCTCCCAGATAATGCCCATTCTTACAAAGCTCTGTACGCAGATGACAAAATTTAATTAATCACCCAAATCAGAAACATCTCCAGTTAAAAAAAAAAATAATTTCAAAATACAAAAAAATAAAATATTCAAGCCCTACAAGTTGCCGTAGGCAGCCCGCACATCGGGTAGAAAAAAACCATCCCCCAGTTAACTTTAGCTTCAGGTCGTGAGACATAGGGATTTAGGTATCCCTGAAACTCGCTTAAGACCCAATAGATACAGCAACCCGTAGGTCCCCGCAGATTTATAAAAGTAAACAAACTTAAAAACAAAACTTATTGAATTATCGAAGGAAGCAAACACTTTGTAGCTTGACATTATAATTTAAATAAAAAATAATTTTGTTTTAAGCCACTTTATTTATACACATATTACAAAATGCTCGACTATTATGATAATTATAGTAATATTTGGATAATTTGTATAGCGCCGTTTTTTGTGAAAAATCACCTCAAGGGCGATGAGTCATGATTTTTTTTCTTACTTTTCTGGGTAGAATTCGAGAAATACCTTTTTACTCACTACTTCATTTAAGTAAAGCTTGTTTCGAAACTTGCGTTTTCCGGGCACTATAACAACATTACAACAGTGGGACTAGACAAAACTGATTGGGTTTGAACTCAATAAGTTTTAATTTAAATAAAAAATATTTTTGTTTAAACCACTTTTATTTGTACATTTAACAATTCGACCGGTTTCGAGTTAAACTTAACCTTCATCAGGAACGTATAGTATAAACTAGTTTTAATGTTACGTTAGTGATGAATTGGTCAAGCCAGTGAAACAAGCTGTATAAATAAATGAAGTAATTAAAAGGCATTTAAAAATTTATTGAAAGTTAAAAAATCATGACTCATCGCCCTGAGTAGACCCTGCCACAAAACGGCGCTATACAATTTATCAAAATATTACTATAATTATCATAATAGTCGAGCATTTTGAGACACTTCATTAATCATGCATGAAATTACATTAATCAACATAACACTATAACACTATGTATTTAAATTTCCCCACCTACATATTAAGTTGAAAAATTGTAACGACGGCATAGTGCACACATATGTAACGAAAAAATTAAACTTGATGAATGCTGATGATAATGTATTCAAGATTAATTAAGTAACATACATTTCATAGAAAACATTTACTCACTAATCAAATAATCTTCAGAGATACAGAGTGTATTATTCTCGTCCCAACAGAATGATGCAATGTGACGCAGCACCGATCCTGAAGCTCCTGGGAACCAACACTAACGTGAACATCAACAACGTGATGCTCTACCTGAAGACTATCGAAAGGAAGACTTTGGACGTGGTCAATTGCGCGTACTACACGGTAGGTTCCATTCCCGGCGTTCCCTGAACTGGATATTAAACCAGACAGGTTGTGTTGAGACAGACACTATATTTTATTTTTTTAATTATCAGGTTTTCTCCGCAATTTTTCCACTGCAGTATCTCCTACTGCCGATCGGGAAAAAGGTACTATTGTTAGCCCATCTATTATTGAGTCCATCTCTGCCTATTGTCGACTGACCACAGACACCTATGGCGATTTGGGACTAATTCTCATGGCTATCGAAACTGTTTCCCACTATTTCTTTGGCCATTCAAACTAACTTGCCAGCAATTGGAACTGCCTGTCAGTGTTTAATTTATTTTTTACACAAGATGTACTCACTGGAACTTACGAATTACGAGTATATTTAATTTTCTGTTCGATGAACACACTATTCATAACGATAAATGGAAACCTATGATTGAATTGTTTACATTTCCAAAAAAACCAACTTTAATGGCTATTTCCACGGCGGTTTTTGGTTCCAGAACTTTGAATTTTTTTCATCATTAAAAAAATAAGCACCAATTTGAAATATTTGGAATTTGGTAAAATCGTATAATTTATAATATTGTAATAAAAGTAACTTAATGAATGTCCCAAATGTCTCGGTCTCTATTTCATTACAAAAATGTAAAAAGTGATGTTATAATATTTCACTGTTTATGATGTATATTTCAGGAGAGGGTGAGGCAAATAGAAGAAAACAGAAACAAGGTGAAGACAGTGACCACCACCGGCGCGCCCATTAAAGCAAAGATGGCGGGGAAGGACCAGAAAAAGGGAAGGTCCAAAGCCAACTTGGCTACCGAAAGATCTTCTAAAATTTGATGCCAAGCCAGAATCTGCAAAGGGTTGAGAGAGAACGAAAAAATAGTCGAACATCATTATATTTGTTACTAAGGAAATTGTTTTGTGAAGTCAATATTTTAGAGAACATACCAATTCCTAAAACTATTTTATGAACTGAATACCGTAAGAAAAAAAAAGGTTTTTTTAAGTCTAACAATCTGTCTCTGGTAGAACAACCGTATTTTAATTACTTAATTTTTAGTACCGATGGGTATATCATCCAGAAAGATTTATTAATGTGTAGAATAGGAACCTCGAACCACTCAATCAGAAACAACTCTGTTATACTTGTGTGTTATTATTGACAGTTATTTTTAACAAATAAGGACAAACTAAGTTTACTTCGAGGTATGTACTTAGAAATATTTAAGAAGAATAAAAATCAAGTATTACTGTAAAATTGTAACAGTGATTTGATGAAACGAAAATTACGAATTCAATTTTAGATAAAATTTAGAAGAAAAAAGGTTTGTGAAAATTTTATTTGAAATATAAAAAAAAGCAATGGAAATTAAATGTGTTGAATAATGGATTAATGTTTGACCTTTTACTGTGAATGCTGAATATAAAAATGGTTTAAATCAATGCTTCATAGCTGAGAGTGCAATGATGATGAAAAAATCTAAAGGTCAGATTTGCAAGCAAACGCGAAATGCAGAGCATGTTTTTTTATTGGTTGAAATAAGAAACTAGTTCTCATATAGAATTTTCAAATGGCGGCAACTATATAAAAGTATAGTTAAAATACATTTAACAAAGTTTAGCTTACAATAATATTGATTGTGATCAAAATCATGCATCTCTGAATTTACTTTATAATTCTCGTACTTCACTCTCTTCATGTATATAGTCTCAGTAGAGGGTTAAGTTATAAAGGGCATGAAGGGTCATAAAGATATCGTTTCAAAAGACGACATCAGAGAAAACTATGCTTATTCTTTGTCTTTGTAGTGCGTTAAATCTACGAAAATCTTATTGTATTCATTTTACGATTCAGCAGCAGGCAACGTGAAAAGTACCTTCGATACTCACCGAAATGTGTTCGTGGACTGATTAATTCACAGTGAAAGGCAATTAGTTTCGAAAAAGTTTTTTTTTACATTTTTCTTTAATTGTGTTTTCTATAGAGGGGCGAACTTTTTAGAATACCCCTGGACTTTAGGAATTTTTCTAGAATTGTCTCGCGTTGAATTCGTATGAGTGTGCTCTTCGTCACTTCGTCTTTCGATGCCCTCTCCTATCGGTTAAAGTTATCTAATTTTTTCCCTTTATTACAACGTTGTAATAAAAGGAAACAAATTAGGTAACTTTGAAGCATTAGAAATTAGAAAATCCTTAAATAGTAAATGTAGTATTTTGAATAATCAAATTAATTTATCTTATAGTCCTATCCTAGATATGTTTCCAGTAAGCCGCTCGGTTAATAATAATAATAATAATATTTGGATAATTTGTATAGCGCCGTTTTTGTGAAAAATCACCTCAAGGGCGCTGTACAAATCTTAATTTCTACTTAATATTAATTCTTAGTTTATATAAATATACAGCAACATACTTACCTGGCAGGTCACTTCTGGCAGGACACAATCACCATATCATAATAACCTAAAATTTAGAATTACTTAAATTTTTATTTGTATTTTTTTATTTTATTTTATTTTGTTTATTTATTTATTTATTTTTTTTTAAATTTTTTTAAATTTTTTTTTTTCATTTTTAGGGCATGAAGGCAAATTTAAGATAAAGTATATCGGAGGTATTTTTAACTTTTCGTAGTGAAGAACAGATAATGGTGATAATCTTCTAATGAATTTAAGGAATGAGAGTCTGAAAAGTTTTTCTTGGTTCTATTGGGCTTGTTACATCTTGATTATGGATATGATTTTCTGAAAAAATGAGTTTTGAGTTTGGCTCTGAACTCAGCCGAGTCTTTATTACTCTCAGATCATGTGGTAGTCCATTCCAGGTTTTAGGACCTGACACTTTCCGAAGGCGCGCTCTCCAAACTTAGTGTGTCTGGTGTGCGCTTTGGTTCTTTCAACCTTCCGATAGCCGATGACATTGCTGATCTAAGAGTTGACTGTCGCGAATTGGAATCTTCAGGAATACACAATTCCGATAAATAAGCCGGAGCCATTCCGTTAATTGATTTGAAAACCATCCAGCAAAGCTTAAACTGGATTCTTTCCGGGACATTTAAGCCAGTGAAGATTTTGAGGTGCTCTGAGATATGGGAATATTTTGATACGCCGGTGATAAGTCTTGCCGCGGCGTTGAAGACTAGTTGTAGTTTGTTAATTTGATATTTAGGAAGACTAGCGTATATTCCGTTGCAGTAATCTAAACGCGAAACGACGTACGAGTTTACAAGTAATTTGGTTGCCTCTGTTGGCAGGTTTCTTCGCACTGATTTTATTTGTCTTAGTTGAAAGAACCCTGTGCTCACAGTCTTGTTAATTTGGGATTTAAGGGAGAAATCAGCATCCAAATCGACGCCCAGAAGTTTGATGGATGTCTTTGGAATAATGTCACTTCCTGAGACAGCTATTGGGGAGTTATTGATGTTATGCTGACGTCTGCTTGTAGCGGTCCAGAGAAACTCTGTCTTTGAAGGGTTCAATTTCAGTCTATTTGAGGTCATCCAGAGAGTGATCGCTTCTAGGCACTCAGTCATGCGGATTTTCAGACTGTCTATTTCTGTCGGTGAGCAGTAAAAGTAAACTTGCTGGTCGTCGGCTTTTCGTCGGTTATTCCCATAATCCCCTCAATTACCCCTTTTCCTTCCCATTCCAACTCCCAAACATGTATTTATATATATCTCAGGATTTTGTATTTTTTTTTAATTTTAATATTGTCCTGATGATGGAAGGGTACTGCCGAAACCAGTAGACGTAATATTAAATAATAAAGTGGTTACAAACAAAGTGTAGGTGTTTTATTTATAAATATGGCAAGCCACAAATTAAATGCTTTTTACGAATATGTAATTTTTAAAGTGGTTATCATACCTGGCGAAGATATCCAAAAGAGGCGTCTACAGATTTCCACGTTTTAAATGCTTCGTATTTGCGTGTCAATTCTTGCTGATTCTTGACACCAATGTCCAGGTTTCTATGCCATACAGATTCGTCTCCATCGCCGAAAGTCAGAAATTACCTATAATGTATTTGATCGATTGGTTTTCATAGATTTTAAAAAACCGTATAGTACTTGCTATAAATCAAAAATGAACTAAGGAATGCACAGAAAGATAATGGAACATAGAAGATTTTGACTAAAACAAACCTTCTAATGAAAAAAATATATATTCAAAACATCCCTTTTTTTAAGAAAAAACATTCAGTTTTGTCAGTACTTTAGGAACAATTTAACGTATTTACCCCTATCGTTGTATTTGCGACTAGATTTTAGATAATAAAGTATCGAAAATTTAGAACGGAAAATATTCATGTTTTTTTTTCTTGAATCGTTTTTGCCCAAAGCTTTCGTCTCA